>SMDT01002252.1:0-46469 GCA_005392925.1 Aquilaria sinensis | reverse complement strand
AGGGACTTCGGAAAACTGCCTCTGCGAGATTTCTCCATCTTTTCCCGAGCGTGATGGCTCAAGGGACTCTGGAAGGTCAATCTGCGCTTTATTACGGCGAGCATCTTCGCGGAATTCTGCTTTGCACAATTTTGGATACTTAAGAACTTTTCTTAAGAGCATTCTGTACTTACAATTCCTCCGCTTCATCTTAGGCGTAGAATTTTTTCAAGGCGTCTGAGACTGCGAACGGCCAAGGATAGTCAGTCGAACTTACCGTCTCCGAGGGTGCCCTCTGGATGTTCGCGTGTCTCTGGCAGCTACCACATTTTCGGACGAACTGTCTTGCGTCCTTTCTCAGGGTAGGCCAGAAGTATCCTTGGCGAAGTATCACCGCTGCAAGGGCATCAGTTCCGATATGTGAGCCACACATGCCTTCGTGGACCTCTTCAAGGATCATTTCAGTATCCTCTTCAGCCACGCATCTCTGCAGCGGGTTTGCATATCCCTGCCGGTATAACTCTTCACCAATCAGGAAGAATCGGCCGGAGCGTCTTCGCAGTCTCGCAGCGTCGCCGGGGTCTTCAGGGAGCATATTTTCTGTGAGATATCTCTTTATGGGATCTTTCCATCCTTTTCCCGAGGTCGCTATGCTCAGCACTGAGATGCTCGGATGGTCTAGCACCTCGGTGTATGTTTTCGACTTCGCCAAGCAATCCGCCTCAGTGTTATTCCGCCGAGGTACATTTTCGATCCGTACGGCGTCAAACTCTTGGATGAGCTTTGCTACCAGCTCGTGGTATTTTGCCAAGATTGGGTCCTTCGCCCCATAATCTCCTGCCGTCTGCCGAACTACCAGCTGGGAATCGCTGTGAGCTTTTAAGTTTCTCACGCCAATCCTTCTGGCCAAGCGTAATCCCGCTATGAGGGCTTCATACTCAGCCACATTGTTTGTGACGCTGAAGCTGAACTTGATAGCCTTCATTACCTCCAGGCCTTCGGGTCCTCTGATAACTATTCCAGCTCCCTGGTGTTCGGAACCCGAGGCTCCGTCAACATGCAAGGTCCATTATGGCTCACCCTCGTTCGGATCTTGGTGGCTGTCCTCAGTGGTGGGTATTTCGGCGATAAAATCTGCCAGTGCTTGGGCCTTTATGGCCTTCCGAGGCTCATATATGATTTCGTGCTCGCCAAGCTCTATGCACCACTTGGAGAGCCTTCCCGAATGATCAACTTTCTTCATAACATCCCGTAGTGGTAGACTACTTCGGACGATGATGGGGTGAGCCTGAAAGTACAGTTGCAGCCTTCTTCCTGCAAGCACCAAGGCGTATATAGCTTTTTGAAGCAAAGGGTAACTGATTTCGGCGCCATGCAGGGACTTGCTGACGTAATAGACTGGCCATTGCTTTGGGCCTTCTTCTTTCACGAGGACCGAGCTTACAGCTTTCTCCGTGACAGCGAGGTACAATACGAGTGGCTCTCCCTCCCGAGGTTGTCGTAGAGTCGGCAGGCTGGCCAGGTAGACTTTGAGTTCTTCCCAGGCCTTTTGGCAATCTTCATCCCAAGGATGATCATTCCTTCCGAGGTCGCCTTCCCTTTTTGCTGCCTTTGTTAGGACTTTGAAGAAAGGTCGGCACCGATCTCCGTACCTAGAAATAAACCTGCTTAGGGAGGTTATTCTTCCGGTGAGCCTTTGCACGTCTTTGACCGTGGCAGGAGTTCAGAATTCAAGCAGAGCCTTAATCTTCTCGGGGTTAGCGTCAATGCCTCTTTCGGATACCATGTACCCAAGGAACTTTCCCGAGGTTACCCCGAAGATGCACTTTTCAGGATTGAGCCGAATCCCAAAGGCTCTGAGCTTTTGGAAGGTTTCCTCTAAATCTGCAACGTGGTAGCCAGGCAGCTTGCTCTTGACTATCATATCATCAACATATACCTCCATGTTTCTCCCCATTTGGTCCTTAAAGACCTTGTTCATCAACCTTTGGTAGGTGGCTCCTGCATTCTTGAGCCCGAAGGGCATCCTGATATAGCAGTATGTTCCTCCCTCGGTGATGAAGGCAGTTTTTTCTTCATCTTCGGGGTCCATCCTTATTTGATGGTAGCCACTGAAGGCGTCTAGGAAACTTAGGAGCCCATATTCCGCAGTTGAATCTACCAGCTGATCTATTGGCGGCAGAGGGTATGAGTCTTTCGGGCAAGCATCGTTCAAATTTCTGAAATCGATGCACATCCGGAGTTTGCTGCTACCTTCTTTTGTGGCGATGACCACGTTGCTTAACCATTCGGGGTACTTCACTTCCCTGATAACTTTGGCTTCCAACAGTCGCTGGACTTCGGTTTTGACAAAGTTGCCCTTATGGGCTGAGATGCTTCGTTTCTTTTGCCGGACAGGCCTTGCTTCCGGGCTTACTTTGAGGCTGTGCTGTATTATGCCAGGGTTCACCCCCGGCATATCTTTCGGCGAGTAGGCAAACAGATCTTTATTTTCCAGCAGAAAGGATACAAGTTTTTCCTTGTCACCTTCGGCCAAGCTCTTCCCTATTCGGGTAGATTGTCCTGGGACAAGATCTACTGCTTCCGTTTCTGCCTTTGCGGGATCTTCTCCTTTGCCTTTCTCCTGCAGCCTTTGCCTCCACCATTTGTTTGTGCTGCACCTTTGCCTCCACCATTTGTGTAGTTGCTCGCCGGGGCCTTTCGTGCTTTCACAAACACCTTTCTTACCTCGGCCTGGTCTATGAAGATCTCTGCATCTCCATCCTTGGTGGCGAATGTGACAGTCAAGTACTTCACATCAGGGCGAATGTGCAGGTTTCCCTGTGTCTGCCTTCCAAGGATGGCGTTGTACGAGGACGGGACGTCCATGACGATGAACCTCGCCATTGTGGAGGCGTACAACTCAGCTGCTCCGTCTACCGAAGTCCCTTTCATCATCAGTGGGAGGTCGATCCATCCGAGGACGGGTAGTTCGGATGGTCCAACCCCGAAGGTGGGCGAGGTGACAGGCTTAAGCTCGCTGCTGGAGATGCCCAAGTTCGGCAGTAAGTGCGAGAATAGGACGTCAGCATTTGATCCATCATCAAGTAGCACCCTTTTGACGTCCCAGTTCCCTATCCTCGCCATAATCAGCAGCGGATCGTCGTGGGGGAAGACGATGGTGGATCCATTTTTGCGGGCCAGCTTCTTTGCTGGATTTTGATATTCCATGACTGCAATTTCTCTGGCCTTTCCGCTTTCTTTCCGAGGATGGGAGCCCCGTGGTGATTGTTTGGATAACCCCTGCCGGAGGTGGAGGGCGCCTTTTTGGACTTCGGTTTCTCCGCCTGTCGGAGTCATAGTCCTCATCTTCGGCCCTTTCTTCCTCCATTTTTCTGCCTTTCGGGGATGGCATCCTCAGGTATTTCCGAAGTTGGCCCTGTTTTATCAGCGACTCTATGTACTTCTTCAGCTGGAAGCAGTCTTCGGTGTCATGACCGTGGTCGCGATGAAACTGGCAGAACTTCTTTGCATTCTTCTTATTATCGGCGGTCATGGCCCTTGGCCGCCGAATCTGCGTCCCTTGCCTTTCCAGCGCCATGAGGATGTTGGTCCGTGTGGTGCTCAGGGGCGTGAAACTTTGAGGCTTCCTTCCCCGCATCCTCCGAGATCGTCCTGCCTGTTCGGTAGGATTACGGGCTTGCTGATTGGACCCTTCGGCGCGGTGGTTGTCTGACTTTGGCCCAGCCATTCTCAGCTCCTCGGCTGTCATGTGCTGTTCGGCCCTTCGGTAAAATTCTCCGAGGGTGTCCGGGGGGTCCTTTGAGAACTCGTAGAACAGCTGTGAGTCCCGCCGAAGGCCCCGTGTCATGGCAAGAATGCGGATTTCGGGCCGAAAGTCTGGGACGCTCAGGGCTTCCCTGTTGAACCTTTCGACATAGTCTCGGATGGTCTCTCCGTTTCTCTGCTCTATGTCGAACATCTGGACAGGCATCTTCGCAGTCGGCCTGCTCCCGATGAATTGCTGCGTGAAGGCCGTGGACAACTCCTGGAACTCAGTGATGGTCCCTGGAGGCAATGAATTGTACCACGCAGTTGCTGGCCCTGTGAGGGTGACTTCAAAGCATTTGCACATGGTAGCGTCATCAGCACCGTGCATTATCATGCTGCGTCTGTATTTCGTCAGATGGGCCTGTGGATCAGTGCGGCCATCATATATCTCCAGCCGAGGCACTCTGAAGTCACCTGGCATGGCTGCTTCAGCAACGGCACGAGTGAAAGGGGAGTCATCTTCGCAGAAGGTCCCCGAGAGTCTGGCCCAGACAGGTTTTCTGGCCATTTGCTTCTCCACTCTATCTAGCCGTGCTAGTATCCTCTCCATAAGCACTGTGGCGCTAGGGCCTTCTTCAGGGAATGGAGATCGCCGGCGCCTCTTCGGGGAGCGAGTTCGGCGCTGAGGGGACAAGGACCTCGCCTCAGGCGACGAACTTCTTCGCTGCAAGACCCTCGGTCGCTCAGACCTCTTTTGTCCCACAGGCTGTTTCCCGAGGGCTATATCTTCTGTGGATGATTCTTCGTGCGGATCTCCACTTCCCGAACTGCAATGAGTAGACTTGGGGCTTTTCTCCCGAGGGCGTGTTGGTGAGGGGGGGCTCTGGGCCTGTGCTTGCTGTGGCCACCTTCGGTCGATCTGCTGGGTCATTTCAGCCACGACCGAACGTTGGAAGTCCCTCAGGAAACTCATGGTGATTACCAGAGGGCGGTCTTCCTCAGGCGCAGAAGTCCCTGGGAGTGTTTGCTCAGCAGCCGGTTGTGTCTCAGGCGCGGACGGGGACTTTGGGAGCCCCTTGTCCTTAGAACGCCGAGTTTCAACGACGGCGATCTCAGAGCGGGTTCCCACAGACGGCGCCAAATGATGGCCAGGGGCCTCATCGTTTAGAGTCATGATGACTGGTGGAGAGACTTCTGGGAGGAAGAACGCCTGGAGGATGGATCGCCCAAGGGAGTGTGCCTGAAAGCTCAGAAACAAAGGGTTAGGAGGCCCCCGGAGTGTTTTTCCGGGGGGGGAGCCTCCGACGCCCAAGTCAGTGGTTGGCTGAGAAAAAGGCAAAGGTAATAGCACACAGGGCTGAAGAGTCTTGCCTGGTAATTTTCTCAGAGTGTGGGAGCAGTGTTTTGCCAACCAACCTCCTGCCAAGTATTAATTCCTGGTATTTATAGGAGTGCCTAGCCCGTTCAGATCGCGACACGTGTTCGGTCGGATGTTCCTGAATTTCTGGGCGTAGGAGACAGATAGCTGGTAGCAGGTTGCCTTGAGCCATGTGCTGAGATGGGCCATGATGTGATTCTGATGGCATCCGTGTGTCAGAGCGCCTTTTGAGGCGGCTTGTGACGTCTGTGAAAGGACGTGTCAGAGGCTTCCTTAAATGCTTCCATAAATGCTCCTGCCGTACTCCCGAGGTCCCTGGGTGAGGTCATCCTTTGGTACGGACAGAGCCTCTTCGGGAAACAAGCCCTCAGTTCGGGGGTTCCCAGTTTCAGGGAGTTCCGCCTTCGGGATATCATGTTCGGCTCACTATGTCTGGTGCCGCTTTTCCGAAGGCGATCTGTTCATAACCTTGGGGGGGCAAGTAATGTCCTCGGGTTTTCCTGGCGTGCCGGGCTCGGAGCTCTTCGGCTATCTCCCGAGGTGCATGATCACACCTTTTCTCGGGTAGCGCCACCTTCTTCTGGCCATTCTTGTGGTAGGGAGTTCGGCCAGATAGAGGCGATAACGTTTGGCTATCAAAAGGCACTAAGTTCAGTTTTTGTGAGGGGAGAGGGGGTGGAACAATGGCCAGTATACTATGTGAGCAAGTCCTTGCATGGCGTCGAAGTCAGGTACCCCCTACTACAAAAAGCTATTTACACCTTGGTGCTTGCATGTAGAAGACAGTGTCCATATTTCCAAGGCGATCCCATTATTGTCCAAAGTAACCTACCTCTTTGGAATATCATGAAGAGGGTAGACCACTCGGGAAGGCTTTCTAAGTGGTGCATAGAGCTTGCTAGTATGATATCACCTATGAACCAAGGAAGGCAATAAAAGCTCAAACTTTAGTGGATTTCATTGCCGAAGTACGCATTACCAGAGATGGTCAATCAGACCTCGGCAAAAGTAAACCAGAGTGGACTATGTTTATAGATAGGGCCTCCGGCTCCGAGTACCAGGGAGCTGGAGTAGTCATTCACGGTGCCGAGGGTATGGAGGTCACGAAAGCCATCAAATTCGGATTCAGCGTCACCAACAATGTGGCAGAGTATGAAGCCCTTATAGCTGGATTACGCCTCGCTAAAAGAATTGGCGTGAGAAACCTAAAGGCCTATAAGGATTCTCAGCTAGTGGTCTGACAGATGGCAGGAGACTATACCGTGAAGGACCCAACTTTGGCAAAATATCACGAGCTCGCATCAAAGCTCATTCAGGAGTTCGACACAGTCCACATTGAGAACGTACCTCGGTGAGACAACACTGAAGTAGATAGCCTGGCTCAGTCTAAAATGTCCACTGAAGTATTGAGCCATCCAAGCATAACAATATGAGCATAACAACCTCGGAAAGGGGATGGAAAAATCCTATAAAGAGGTATTTTACAACCTTGGAGCTTCCCGACGACCCTCGCGAAGCAGCAAAAGTATGAAGATGTTCCGGATGATATTTCTTAATCGGAGAAGAATTTTACCGGTAGGGGTATGCAAGTCCGCTACAAAGGAGTGTCAGCAAAGAGGACACTAGGAATGTTCTCGAAGAAGTCCACGAGGGGGCTTGTGGTTCCCACATCAGAACTGACGCCTTGGCAGGAGTAATACTCCGCCAGGGGTACTTCTGGCCCACCCTAAGAAAGGACGTGATGGCCAAGGGCCTCATCATTTATAGTCATAATGACTGGTTGAGGAACTTCTGGGAGGAAGAACGCCTGGTGGATTGGACGGCCCAGAGGAGAGTGCCTGAAAGCTCAGAAACAAAAGGTTAGGAGGCCCCCGGAGTGTTTTTCCGGGGGGGGAGCCTCCGACGCCCAAGTCAGTGGTGGCTGAGAGAAAGACAGGGAAAAATAGCACAAAGGGCTGAGGAGTTTTGACTGGTAACGGGAGCCGTATTTTTCCAGCCAACCAACCAACCTCCTGTCTGGTATTAATTCCTGGTATTTATAGGAGTGCCTAGCCCGTTCAGATCGCGACACGTGTTCGGTCGGATGTTTCCTGAATTTCTGGGCGTAGGGGACAGATAGTAGCAGGTTGCCTTGAGCCATGTGCTGAGACGGGCCATGATGTGATTTTGATGGCGTCAGCGTGGCAGAGCGCCTTTTGAGGCGGATTGTGGCGTCTGTGATTGGATGTGTCAGAGGCTTCCTTAAATGCTTCCATAAATACTCCTGCCGTACTCCCGAGGTCCCTGGGTGAGGTCGTCCTTTGGTACGGACAGAGCCTCTTCGGGAAACAAGCCCTGAGTTCGGGGGTTCCCAGCTTCAGGGAGTTCCGCCTTCGGGGATATCGTGTTCGGCTCGCTATGTTAGGTGCCAATTTTCCGAAGGCGATCAGTTCACGACCCTGGGGGGGGCGAGTAGTGTCCTGGCGTGCCGGGCTCGGAGCTCTTCGGCTATCTCCCGAGGTGCCTGATCACACCTTTTCTCGGGTAGCGCCAGCTTCTTCTGGCCATTCTTGTGGCAGGGAGTTCGGCCAGATAGAGGCGATAGCGTTTGGCTATCACATGCCCCCCTTTGGAAAGCCGAAGGAAGACTTCGGTTTTGCATCTCTTTCCGAGGTCGTCTATGGGAGTCTCTTTTGGAAGCATAACCTGTTCCGAGGATGTGCCTTTTGCCCGAGGATTACGGGCTCTTCGGCCTTGGCCTTTTCTTTGGTGTCCTCGAGGCAGAGCCTGCTTTTTGTTTCTGCAGGTCTGTTCGGCAAAGCGTGTCAGCCTGAGCGGCGCGTCCCAGTTTTCCAGGGATGTCAGAAGACGTGCCCCAGCTTTCAAAGGATGTTTGGAGGACGTGTCCCTTATTTTCGCGCAGGAGTTGACGTGTGGCGCTTTGCCATTGGAGGAGAGTCGCGTCGGTTACAGAGGGCACGCCTTTTCAAGTGCAGAGAGCAGTTACGGCGTCGGTTCGCCTCCAAAGGGTACTTATGACGACGTTTCGGTTACCCACCTCTGGCTTATAAATAGCCCATTTCATCATAAGTTCCTTTTGCTCACTCTTTTGCTCTTTTCTCTGCTTTGCCTCTGTTCTTGCATTTTTCTTGCTTTCTGTGGCGGAGCTTCCTTAATCAAAGTCTTTTTTCCAGCCAACTTTCACGATGGCGTCCTCAGATTTTGGCAAATCTTTTGGTGGGTTTTTATTTTCCAGCGCGTTTTGATCCCTGTGTTCTTCTGAGTTTTTCTCTGGAAACTGTTTTCTTCCGTTTTCAAACTCATTTTTATGTCGAAAATGCCCATTCCTGAGAGCTGGCAGCCTCTTTTAGCCCATCCTTGTTGCACCACCCCTGAGAAGTTAGAGAGGTGGAAGAAAAAATTCTTTCTTCCCTCTTACGCCGTTATCAGGCTGCCTCGTTCTAGCCACTATGCATTTTCAAACCACAGTAAGGAGGTTACCGTTTTCCGAGCCCAGCTGAAGGCCGGTCTTCGGTATCCCCCCCGAAGATGGTGTGCGAGTTCTGCCAATTTCATGGCATTGCGGTGAACCAGCTTCCCCCGAACTCGTTCTGCTATTTCAACGCCTTCCTCTGCATGTGTGGCGTCTTCGGGATAGAACCCCATTTTAGGATTTTTATGCAGTACTACAAGCTTTCTGTGGTCCCGAAGGGTGGCTTCTATTTCATGCTACCTCGGGGATCCGGGAGCAAGAAATTCATGTTCACCTTCGCTACCAAGGATAGCTGGCGGGGGTGGCAACAGAAGTTCTTCTTCATGAAGAAGGCTGAGTCCTGGTCGTATGTTCCGACCGAATGGGCTCAGGGAACACTGGATGCGGACGTTGGTGATCCGAGGATGCTGCTGACCCCAGAGTTGGCTCCCGTGTTCGCGGATTTCGACGCCCGCATCCGGGCAGTTTCTGACTGGGATCCCGAGGTCTCTCCGCGCGCCCTTTACCCTTTTCCAATCAACTGGAAGTTGATGACCGAAGAGGTCCTTCGGGAACTAAAGGTGGTAAAGGAGCACAAGACTGACCTCGGGATGCCAGCTCCTGCCATTGCCGGGAAAGATTCCTGGTTGGTCAAGCTTCTTAAGGAGGAGATTTCTTTCGAAACGCTTGCCGAAAGTGAGTTATCTTCTACTCCTTTGCTGTTTTTTCCTCGGACTTACGCTGATGTTTCTCTCCTTTTTCAGAGATGGGCGACGACACTGCCGCCTATTACAAGTCCCTCTTCTCCGGCCAAGTGGAGAAGGACGATCAAACGAAGAAGGCGGCTTCCCGAAGGCGGAAGTCTACTGGCGCGGGTCCTTCGAGGAAACGGGCAAAGAGAGCTGCTCAGGTTCCTCTAGAAGAAATTCCCGAGGAGACTGCCGAGGAGCCTGGGACAGCCGAGGTTCCGGCGTCTGAGGCTGCTGCTTCCGAGGTCCCTCCAACCGACGTCCCTCCTCAAAGTCCTACTGCGTCGCAGGCCCTCCTTGATGTAGTGGTAGAAGTACCTTCTGCCGAGGAGCGGCGCAAGCAGAAGGGTAAGGGCATTTCGGCCGAGGAGGCCGAGGACTCCGAGGACGATGTTGCCGAGGTCCCGCCAGGTTTGTTTCCAGACAAAGTGTACTTCCTTTGTTTTTTCTGGAATTTGCCTTTGTCTCTGACCTGTTTCTCTTTTTCGCCCTGCAGGGGAGTTACTTACCCCGAACTGGAGGGCCGAACACGCGGAGGCGAGGGCCCGTCGCGACGCCAAAGTCCCGCAAGGGAAGATACCAAAGGAGCCTTTCTGGACATTCACGGAGGACATGAACTTGTACTCCGAGGACTGTCCTGAAATGGCGAAGCAGATTTAGAAGGGGGTGCTCACCGAGGCCTCCTTCAGGCTATAGCGGCGGCCCACCCGGGGGATAACACTCTTGCCGCAAAGATCACCGAGCATGCTGCTCAGGTATATCCTTCACAACTCTTGCCTTTCAATTTTTTCCTAAGTGTTTGGCTCTTACTGACCTTGCGTTTTATCTCCTTTGCAGCTGCTGGGGTACGCCGGCTTTCTCCGAGTTCGGGTAGCCAGGCAGACGGCATTCCGAGCTTCGGCCTCAGAGGCCCTAGAAAAGGCGAAAGCGACGTGCTCGGAATTGACCGCCAAGAACCAGCAGCTGGCAGATGCTGCGAAGGAGGAAGCTGCCACCCTTCGGGAGGAGTTCCGAAAGGAGAAGGAAGTTTTGATGGCGGACTCCTCCCTGAAGATTGCCGACCTCCGCAATCATGTGGCGGGGCTGCGCGCTGCAAACCAAGACCTTCTCCAAGACAAGGCAAAAAAAGAGAGAATATCATAGTCACACTCTTGTCTGAGAAGAAAACCCTTCAAGCCGAGGTCCAGTCTTTGAAGAAGGAGCCGAAGGGGGAGGAGCGGATAAAGGTGCTGGAAGAGGAGGTCGGGGATCTGAAGGACGAGCTTGACGACCTTGAGCTTAAGAAGAACAAGTCTGATCAAATGAACAAGGTCGCGTTTCAGGACGGCTTCTGCCTCGTTCGGCACCAGGTTCTCCAGAGGTTCCCAGGTCTGGACCTCTCTTTTCTAGAGGGTCTAAACATTCCTGGGGGACCTCGGTGGAAATGGTCCAAGATCGAACATCTGAAGCTTCCTCCAATTCCAGCGCGGAAGGTGGCGGAAAAGGGTGGACAAACGAGTGGCTCTCAGGACGCCGCGAACCCTTAGGCTTCTTTAGGGCCCCTTTTCCTTCCCTTCTTTTTTGTACTCCTTCTTCGGGCACTTCTTTATTGTAAGGCAGCTTTGCTCTTAACGGAGATTTTTTGGCTAAGTGTTTCTTCAAGTTTCTTTATTTCCATTGTCCCGAACACGTTCGCTCAAGAGACTTCGGAAAACCTGCGATCAAAGAAACTTTTTTACCTTCCTTTGTCCTGAGTACGTTTTACTCGAGAGACATTCTGGAAAGTCTGAGAAAATTTTGACTAAGTCTTTTTGCAGGCTTTTGCCAATTTTTCCCGATTTCCAATTTTTCCCGAACATGATTGCTCAAGGGACTTCGGCAAACCTTCAGTCAAAAATTTTTGTTTTTCCAGTTGTTCCGAGCATGTTTGCTCAAGGGACTTCGGAAAACCTTCCGCGAGATTTTTCACTTCCCATTTTCCCGACAACGTTCGCTCAAGGGAGCTCGGGAAATTATCTCAGCGCTGGCTACGGCGAGTACTTCTGCGAGATTTTTGTTTTCCATCTTTCCCGAGCGTGGCGGCTCAAGGGACTTTGGGAAGCCATATCTATGCTTTATCATGGCGAGCATCTTTCACGGAATGTTGTTCATTTCTGCACTTAAGAAATTTTCTCAAGATACTACTATATATTTAGAACATTTTTTGTTCAACATACCTCCTCCGCTCAACGTTAAGCGTAGAATTTTTTCAAGGCGCCCGAGTGCCAATTGTTCTTCAATTCTATGCCTTCGACGTCGCCAAGCTTGTACACGCCTTTTCGTTGTTTTGGCCAGGGCCAGATAGGGTCCTTTCAAGCTTGCGCGAAGTACGCCATGGGATGGCCTTCGGGGTGCGAAGTCGGCCTTTCGGGGAACAAGGTCTCCCTTCTTGATTTCCTTTGGCCTGGCCCGTAAGTTTATAGCCACGGCCACTCTTCGCTGGTAAGCTTTTCTTCTCAGCTCGACTATTTCTCTGTGTTCGGCCACCAGGTCGAGATTGGTTCTTAGGCCGAGGTCGTTACCACCTTCATCAAATACTTGCACCCGTACCGAAGGTCGAACTATCTCTATTGGGATAATGGCCTCCGTTTCGGAGATGAGTGAGAAAGGAGTTTCCCCTGTGGCTCTTCGGGGCGTCGTTTGGTAGCTCCATAATATACTTTGGAGTTCTCCTGGCCAATTCCCCTTGGCTTCCCCCAGTCTCTATTTCAGGCCATCTTTTATGGTCCTATTCGATACTTCCACCTGCCCGTTGCTTTGGGGGTGAGCTACTGGGCGAAGTGCATCTTCATTCCGAGGTCGCTGGTGAATTCTTGGAATCCTTTGTCTATGAACTGGGATCCATTATCAGCCACTAGTAAACCTGCATACGATGTTCTTCCATACGAAGTTTTGCACTTCTTTTGCCGAGATAGTTGCTAGTGGTTCTGCCTCTACCCATTTTGAGAAATAGTCCACTGCTACCACGCAGAATTTCACGCCTTTGGGTGCTGCGGGGAGTGGCCCAATAGGGTCTATGCCCCAGACTGCGAAGGGCCAAGGATAGTCTGCCGAGGTTACTATTTCCGAGGGTGTCCTCTGGATTTTTGCATGTCTCTGGCAGTTACCACATTTCCGGACGAACTGTCTTGCGTCCTTTCTCAGGGTAGGCCAGAAGTATCCTTGGCGGAGTATCACTGCTGCAAGGGCACCAGTTCCAATGTGTGAACCATACATGCCTTCGTGAACTTCCTCAAGGACCATTTCAGTATCCTCTTCATCCACACATTTTTGCAGCGGATTCGCATATCCCTGTCGGTATAACTCTTCGCCAATCAGGAAGAATCTTCCGGAGCGTCTTCGCAGTCCTGCAGCATCGCCGGGGTCTTCGGGGAGCAAATTCTCTGCGAGGTATCTTTTTATTGGATCTTTCCACCCTGTTCCCGAGGTCGCTATGCTCAGCACTGAGATGCTCGGATGGTCTAGCACCTCGGTGTATGTTTTCGACTTCGCCAAGCAATCTGCCTCAGTGTTATTCCGCCGGGGTACATTTTCGATCCGTACGGCGTCAAACTCTTGGATGAGCTTTGCTACCAGCTCGTGGTATTTTGCCAAGGTCGGGTCTTTCGCGCCATAGTACCCTGCCACTTGCCGGACCACCAGCTGGGAATCACTATGGGCTTTCAAGTTTCTCACGCCAATTTTTCTGGCCAGGCGTAATCCTGCTATCAGGGCCTCATACTCGGCCATGTTGTTGGTGGCGTTGAAACTGAACTTGATGGCCTTCATTACTTCTAGGCCTTCGGGGCCTCTGATAATCACTCCAGCTCCCTGGTGTTCGGATCCTGAGGCTTCATCTACGTGCAAGGTCCATTCTGGCTCACCCTCTTTTGGATCTGAATGGCTCTCCTCAGTGATGGGTATTTCGGCGATAAAATCTGCCAGTGCTTGAGCTTTTACGGCCTTCCGAGGCTCATACGTGATTTCGTGTTCGCCCAGCTCTATGCACCACTTGGAGAGCCTTCCCGAATGATCAACCCTCTTCATGACATCCCGTAGCGGCAGACTACTTCGGACGATGATGGGGTGAGCCTGAAAGTATGGTCGCAGCCTTCTCCCTGCAAGCACCAAGGCATATGTAGCTTTTTGAAGCAAAGGGTACCTGATTTCGGCGCCATGCAGGGACTTGCTGACATAGTAGACCGGCCATTGCTTTGGCCCTTCTTCTTTCACGAGGACCGAGCTCACAGCCTTTTCTGTAACGGCGAGGTAGAGTACGAGGGGCTCTCCCTCCCGAGGTTGTCACAGAGTCGGCAGGCTGGCCAGGTAGACTTTGAGTTCTTCCCAGGCCTTTTGGCAATCTTCATCCCAAGGATGATCATTCCTTCCGAGGTCGCCTTCCATTTTTGCTGCCTTTGTGAGGATTTTGAGGAAGGGTCGACACCTATCTCCGTACCTGGAAATAAACCTGCTCAGAGAGGTTATTCTTCCGGTGAGTCTCTGCACATCTTTGACTGTGGCAGGAGTTCGGAATCTCAAGCAGAGCCTCAATCTTCTCGGGGTTAGCATCGATGCCTCTTTCGGATACCATGCACCCAAGGAATTTTCCCGAGGTCACCCCGAAGATGCACTTCTCAGGATTAAGGCGGATCCCGAAGGCTCTGAGCTTTTGGAAGGTTTCCTCTAAGTCTGCAACGTGGTAGCCGGGCAGCTTGCTCTTGACTATCATATCATCAACATACACCTCCATGTTTCTCCCATTTGGTCTTTGAAGACCTTGTTCATCAGCCTCTGGTAGGTGGCTCCTGCATTTTTGAGCCCGAAGGGCATCCTGATATAGTAATATGTTCCTCCCTTGGTGATGAAGGCAGTCTTCTCTTCATCTTCGGGGTTCATCCTTATCTGATGGTAGCCACTGAGGGCGTCTAGGAAACTTAGGAGCCCATACTCAGCAGTTGAATCTACCAGTTGATCTATTGGCGGCAGAGGGTATGAGTCTTTTGGGCAAGCATCGTTCAAGTTTCTGAAGTCGATGCACATCCGGAGTTTGCTGCTACCTTCTTTTGTGGCAATGACCACGTTGCTCAACCATTCGGGGTACTTGACCTCCCTGATAACTTCAGCATCTAGGAGACGCTGGACTTCGGTTTCGACAAAGTTGCTTTTGTGGGATGAGATGCTTCGTTTCTTTTGCCAGACAGGCCTTGCTTCCGAGCTTACTTTGAGGCTGTGCTGTATTATGCCAGGGTTTACCCCCGGCATGTCTTTTGGCAAGCAGGCAAACAGATCTTTATTTTCTAGCAAAAAGGATACAAGATTTTCCTTGTCACCTTCGGCCAAGCTCTTCCCTATTTGGGTAGATTGACCTGGGACAAGCTCTACTGCTTCCGTTTCTGCTTTGGCGAGATCTTCTTCTTTGCCTTTTTCTAGCACCTTTGCCTCCATTGTTTGCGCGAGGTTGCTCGCCGGAGCTTTTCGTGCTTTTACAAACACCTTTCTTACCTCGGCTTGGTCTAGGAAGACCTCTGAGTCTCCATCCTTGGTCGCGAATGTGACAGTCAAGTACTTCACATCAGGGCGAATATGCAGGTTCCCCATTGTCTGTCTTCCAAGGATGACGTTGTACGAGGATGGGACGTTCATGACGATGAATCTCGCCATTGTGGATGCGTACAATTCAGCTGCTCCGCTTACCGAAGTCCCTTTCATCGTCAACGGGAGATCGATCTATCCGAGGTCGTGGAGTCCGGATGAATGAACCCCAAAAGTGGACGAGGTGACAGGCTTTAGTTCGCTGCTGGAGATGCCCAAGCTCGGCAGCAGGTGCGAGAATAGGACGTCAGCTTTTAAGCCATCATCAAGCAACACTCTTTTGACGCCTCAGTTCCCTATCTTTGTCGTGATCAGCAGCGGATCGTTGTGGGGGAAGACGACGGTGGAGCTATCTTTGCGAGCCAGTTTCTTTGATGGACTTTTGATACTCCATGACTGCAATTTCTCTGGCTTTCCGCTTTCTTTCCGAGGATGGGAGCCCCGTGGTGATGGTTTGGATCACCCCTGCTGGAGGTGAGGGGCGCCTTTTTGGACTTCGGTTTCTCCGCCTGTCGGAGTCATAGTCCTCATCTTCAGCGCTTTCTTCCTCCATTTTTCCGTCTTTCGGGGGGTGCATCCTCAGGCATTTCCGAAGTTGGCCCTGTTTTATCAGCGACTCTATGTACTTCTCCAGCTGGAAGCAATCTTCGGCGTCATGGCCGTGGTCGCGATGAAACTGGCAAAACTTCTTGGCATTCTTTTTGTTATCTGCGGCCATGGCCCTTGGCCGCCGAGTTAGCTTCCCCTGCCTTTCCAGCGCCATGAGAATGTTGGTCCGTGTAGTGCTCAATGGTGTGAAACTTTGGGGTTTCCTTCCTCGCATCCTCCGAGGTCCTCCTGCCTGTTCGGTAGGATGCCGAGCTTGTTGACTGGACCCTTCGGCGTAGTGATGATCAGATTTCGGCCCAGCCATCCTCAGTTCCTCGACTGTCATGTGTTGCTCCGCCCTAAGGTAAAATTCTCCGAGGGTCTCCGGGGGTCCTTTGAGAACTCATAGGACAGCTGTGAGTCTCGCCGAAGGCCCCGTGTTATAGCAAGAATACGGATTTCGGGCCGGAAGTCTGGGACGCTCAGAGCTTCTCTGTTGAATCTTTCGACATAGTCTCGGATGGTTTCTCCGTTCCTCTGCTCTATGTCGAACACCTGTACAGGCATCTTCACAGTAGGTCTGTTCCCAATGAACTGCTGGGTGAAGGCTGTGGACAACTCCCGGAACTCAGTAATGGTCCCTGGAGGCAAGGAATTGTACCACGCCGTGGCTGGCCCTGTGAGGGTGACTTCGAAGCACTTGCACATGGTAGCGTCATCAGCACCGTGTATTATCATGCTCCGTCTGTACTTCGTCAGGTGGGCCTGCGGATCAGTACGGCCATCATAAATTTCCAACCGAGGTACTCTGAACTCGCCTGGCATGGCTGCCTCAACGACGGCCTGAGTGAAAGGGGGGTCATCTTCGCAGGATGTTCCCGAGGGTCTGGCCCAAACGGATCTTCTGGCCACTTGTTTTTCCACTCTGTCCAGCCGTGCTAATATCTTCTCCATGAGCACTGTGGCGCTAGGGCCTTTTTCAGGGAATGGGGATCGTCGGCGCTTCTTCGAGGGGCGAGTTCGGCGCTGAGGGGACAAGGACCTCGCCTCAGTTGACGAACTGCTTCGCTGTGAGACTCTCGGCTGCTTGGACCTGGTTTGTCCCACAAAACGTTTCCCGAGGGCCATAATTTCTGCGGATGATTCTTCGCGAGGGTCTCCATTCCCCGAACTGCGATGTGTGGGCTTGGGGCTCCTCTCCCGAGGGCGTGTTACTGAGGGGGGTCTCTGGGCCTGTGCTTGCTGTGGCCACCTTCGGCCGATCTGCTGTGTCATTTCAGACACGGCCGAACGCTGAAAGTCCCTCAAGAAACTCATAGTGACTACCAGAGGGCGGTCTTCCTCGGGCGCAGAAGTCCCTGGGAGTGTTTGCTCAGCAACCGGTTGTATCTCAGGCGCGGACGGGGACCTCGGGAGTCCCTTGTCCTTAGAACGCCGAGTCTCAACGACGGCGATCTCAGAGCGGGTTCCCACAGACGGCGCCAAATGATGGCCAAGGGCCTCATCGTTTATAGTCATAATGACTGGTGGAGGAACTTCTGGGAGGAAGAACGCCTGGTGGATTGGACGGCCCAGAGGAGAGTGCCTGAAAGCTCAGAAACAAAAGGTTAGGAGGCCCCCGGAGTGTTTTTCCGGGGGGGGAGCCTCCGACGCCCAAGTCAGTGGTGGCTGAGAGAAAGACAGGGAAAAATAGCACAAAGGGCTGAGGAGTTTTGCCTGGTAACGGGAGCCGTATTTTTCTAGCCAACCAACCAACCTCCTGTCAAGTATTAATTCCTGGTATCTATAGGAGTGCCTAGCCCGTTCAGATCGCGACACGTGTTCGGTCGGATGTTCCTGAATTTCTGGGCGTAGGGGACAGATAGTTGGTAGCAGGTTGCCTTGAGCCATGTGCTGAGACGGGCCATGATGTGATTTTGATGGCGTCAGCGTGGTAGAGCGCCTTTTGAGGCGGCTTGTGGCGTCTGTGAATGGATGTGTCAGAGGCTTCCTTAAATGCTTCCATAAATACCCCTGCCGTACTCCCGAGGTCCCTGGGTGAGGTCGTCCTTTGGTACGGACAGAGCCTCTTCGGGAAACAAGCCCTGAGTTCGGGGTTTCCCAGCTTCAGGGAGTTCCGCCTTCAGGGATATCCTGTTCGGCTCGCTATGTTAGGTGCCAATTTTCCGAAGGCGATCAGTTCACGACCCTGGGGGGGGCGAGTAGTGTCCTGGCGTGCCGGGCTCAGAGCTCTTCGGCTATCTCCCGAGGTGCCTGATCACACCTTTTCTCGGGTAGCGCCAGCTTCTTCTGGCCATTACTGTGGCAGGGAGTTCGGCCAGATAGAGGCGATAGCGTTTGGCTATAAGGACGCGAGGCAGCTTGTCCATATATGTGATAGCTGGCAAAGACAAGCCAACATTCAGAGGTTACCCTTGAAATTTATAACCTCAGTTAATTACCCCTGCCCCTTTGCAGTTTGGGGCATTGACCTCATCGGGCCACTCCCGACAGCACCTGGAGGAGTGAAGTTCTGCGTGGTCACAGTGGATTACTTCACTAAATGGGTTGAGGTAGAGCCCCTGACGACCATTTCAGCGAAGGACATACAAAAATTCATCTAGAAGAGCATTGTATGCGGACGTGATAGTGGCCGACAATGGTTCCCAGTTTATTGGTAAGGGGTTCCAAGAATTCATCACCAACCTTGGGATAAAAATGCACTTCGCTCCAGTAGCCCATCCTCAGAGCAACGGACAGGTAGAGGTATCTAATAGAACCATAAAAGATGGTCTGAAAAAGAGATTAGGGGAAGAAAAAGGAAAATGGCCAGGGGAACTTCCTAGTGTGCTATGGAGTTATCGGACAACACCCCGAAGGGCCATGGGTGAGACGCCTTTCTCGCTCGTCTTCGACGCAGAGGCCATTATTCTTATCGAGGTAGCTCAGCCATCAGTCAGGGTACAAGTGTTCGATGAGCAAGGGAATGACCTCGAGTTAAGAACTAATCTCGACCTAATTGGCAAACACAGAGAAATGGCTGAACTTAGAAGAAAAGCCTTTCAGCAAAGAATGGCTACAGCTACGAACCTGCGCGTTAGGCGAAAAGGAATAAGGAACGGAGACCTCGTTCTTCGAAAGGCTGAGTTCGAACCTCGAAGACCGTCTCACGGGGTACTTTGGGTGAACTGGGAAGGGCCTTATTTGGTTCTTGACGAGGTTCGAAACAGAGTCTATAAGCTTGGCGATATTGAAGGCGGAGAGCTGAAGAATACATGGTGATGGCCAGGGGCCTCATCTTTCAGAGTCATGGTGACTGGAGGAGAGACTTCTGGGAGGAAGAATGCCTGGTGGATTGGATCGCCCAAAGGAGAGTGCCTGAAAGCTTAGAAACAAAGGGTTAGGAGGCCCCCGGAGTGTTTTTCCGGGGGGGGGAGCCTCCGACGCCCAAGTCAGTGGTGGCTGAGA
Organism: Aquilaria sinensis; assembly: GCA_005392925.1. Classification (NCBI taxonomy): domain Eukaryota; kingdom Viridiplantae; phylum Streptophyta; class Magnoliopsida; order Malvales; family Thymelaeaceae; genus Aquilaria; species Aquilaria sinensis. The sequence goes on along the minus strand of SMDT01002252.1, from coordinate 27,538 downwards.
GAAAGGCAGAGAAAATAGCACAAAGGGCTGAGGAGTCTCGCCTGGTAATTTTCTCAGAGTGTGGGAGCAGTGTTTTTTCAACCAGCCTCCTGCCAAGTATTAATTCCTGGTATTTATAGGAGTGCCTAGCCCGTTCAGATCGCGACACGTGTTCGGTCGGATGTTCCTGAATTTCTGGGCGTAGGAGACAGATAGCTGGTAGCAGGTTGCCTTGAGCCATGTGCTGAGACGGGCCATGATGTGATTTTGATGGCGTCAGCGTGGCAGTGCGCCTTTTGAGGCGGATTGTGGCGTCTGTGAATGGATGTGTCAGAGGCTTCCTTAAATGCTTCCATAAATGCTCCTGCCGTACTCCCGAGGTCCCTGGGTGAGGTCGTCCTTTGGTACGGACAGAGCCTCTTCGGGAAACAAGCCCTCAGTTCGGGGGTTCCCAGTTTCAGGGAGTTCCGCCTTCGGGGATATCATGTTCGGCTCGCTATGTCTGGTGCCGCTTTTCCGAAGGCGATCTGTTCACAACCTTGGGGGGGCAAGTAGTGTCCTCAGGTTTTCCTGGCGTGCCGGGCTCGGAGCTCTTCGGCTATCTCCCGAGGTGCATGATCACACCTTTTCTCGGGTAGCGCCAGCTTCTTCTGGCCATTCTTGTGGCAGGGAGTTCGGCCAGATAGAGGCGATAGCGTTTGGCTATCACATGCCCCCCTTTGGAAAGCCGAAGTGAAGACTTCGGTTTTGCATCTCTTTCCGAGGTTGTTTATGGGAGTCTCTTTGGAAGCTTAACCTGTTCCGAGGATGCGCCTTTTGCCCGAAGATCATGGGCTCTTCGGCCTTGGCCTGTTCTTTGGTGTCTTCGAGGCGGAGCCTGTGCCGAAGATACACCTCTTGCCCGAAGGTCATGGGCTGTTCGGCCATAGCCTGTCTCTTGGCGTCCTCGAGTTGGCCTGCTCTTTGTTTCTGCAGGTCTGTTTGGCCAAGCGTGTCAGTCTGAGCGGCGCGTCCCAGTTTTCCAGGGATGTCAGAAGACGTGTCCCAGTTTTCAAGGGACGTTTGGAGGACGTGTCCCCCATTTTTGCGCAGCGGTTGACACGTGGCGCTTTGCCATTGGAGGAGAGTCACGTCGGTTACAGAGGGCGCGCCTTTTCAGGTGCAGAGAGCAGTTACGGCGACGGTTCGCCTCCAAAGGGTACTTATGACGATGTTTCGGTTACCCACCTCTGGCTTATAAATAGCCCATTCCATCATAAGTTCCTTTTGCTTTTTCTTCTGCTCTTTTCTCTGCTTTGCCCCTGTTCTTGCACTTTCTTGCTTTCTGTGGCGGAGCTACCTTAATCAGAGCTTTTTTCCAGCCAACTTTCACGACGGCGTCCTCAGATTTTGGCAAATCTTTCGGTGGGTTTTTGTTTTCCAGAGCGTTTTGATCCCTCTGTTCTTTTGAGTTTTTCTCTGGAAACTGTTTTCTTCCGTTTTCAAACTCGTTTTCATGTCGAAAATGCCCATTCCTGAGAGCTGGCAGCCTCTTTTAGCCCATCCTTGTTGCACCACCCCTGCAAAGTTAGAGAGGTGGAAGAAAAAATTCTTTCTTCCCTCTTACGCCATTACTAGGCTGCCTCGTTCTAGCCATTATGCTTTTTCAAACCATAGTAAGGAGGTTACCGTTTTCCGAGCCCAGCTGAAGGCCGGTCTTCGGTATCCTCCCCCGAAGATGGTGTGCGAGTTCTGCAAATTTCATGGCATTGCTGTGAACCAGCTTCCCCCGAACTCGTTCTGCTATTTTAACGCCTACCTCTGCATGTGTGGCGTCTTCGGGATAGAACCCCATTTCATAATCTTTATGCAGTACTACAAGCTCTCTGTGGTCCCGAAGGGTGGCTTCTATTTCATGCTACCTCGGGGATCCGGGAGCAAGAAATTCATGTTCACCTTCGCCACTAAGGATAGCTGGCGGGGGTGGCAACAGAAGTTCTTCTTCCTGAAGATGGACGAGGCCTGGTCGTACGTTCCGACCAAATGGGCTCAGGGAACACTGGATGTGGACGTTGTTGATCCGAGGATGCTGCTGACCCCAGAGTTGGCTCCCGTGTTCGCGGATTTCGACGCCCGCATTCGGGCTGTCTCTGACTGGGATCCCGAGGTCGCTCCGCGCGCCCTTTACCCTTTTCCAATCAACTGGAAGTTGATGACCGAAGAGGTCCTTCGGGAATTAAAGGTGGTAAAGGAGCACAAGACTGACCTCAAGATGCCAGCTCCTGCCATCGCCGGGAAGGATTCCTGGTTGGTCAAGCTTCTTAAGGAGGAAATTTCTTTCGAAACGCTTGTCGAAAGTGAGTCATCTTCTACTCCTTTGCTGTTTTTTTCCTCGGACTTACGCTGATGTTTCTCTCCTTTTTCAGAGATGGGCGACGGGACTGCCGCCTATTACAAGTCCCTTTTCACCGGCCAAGTGGAGAAGGGCGATCAGACGAAGAAGGCGGCTTCCCGAAGGCGAAAGTCCGTTGGTGCTGGTCCCTCGTCTAAACGGGCGAAGAAGACTGTTATTTCTTCCCATTTGGAAAGTATTAGGGAGGGAAACGAGGACGCCGAGGTTGCTGTCACTTCGCCGCCTGATGATTCGGCCGAGGTCCCTCTGCTCAGGTTCCTCTAGAAGAAATTCCCGAGGAGACTGCTGAGGAGCCTGGGACAGCCGAGATTCCGGCGCCTGAGACTGCTGTTTCCGAGGTCCCTTCAACCGACGTCCCTCCTCAAGGTCCTACTGCGTCGCAGGCCCTCCTTGATGTAGTGGTAGAAGTACCTTCTGCCGAGGAGCGGCGCAGGCGGAAGGGCAAGGGCATTTCGACCGAGGAGGCCGAGGACTCCGAGGACGTCGTTGTCGAGGTTCCACCAGGTTTGTTTCCAGACAAAGTGTACTTCCTTTGTTTTTTCTGGATTGCCTTCTTTGTCTTTAATCTCCTTCTCATTCTTGCCACGCAGGGGAGTTGACTACCCCTGACTGGGCGGCCGAACATGCTCGGAAGCGAGCTCTTCGGGACGCCAAAATCCCGCAAGGGAAGATACCAAAGGAGCCTTTCTGGACGTTCACGGAGGACATGAATTTGTACTCCGAGGACTGTCCTCAAATGGCGAAGGAAATTTCGAAGGGGGTGCTTATTGAGGCCTCCTTCAAGGCTATAGCGGCGGCCCATCCGGGGGATAACACTCTCGCCGCAAAGATCACCGAGCATGCTGCTCAGGTATATCCTTCACAGCTCTTTCCCTTCAATTTTTTCCTAAGTTTTTGGCTCTTACTGACCTTGCGTTTTATCTTTTTGCAGCTGCTGGGGTACGCCGGCTTTCTCCGAGTTCGGGTGGCCAGGGAGGTTGCCTTCCGAACTTCGGCCACTTAGACCATGAATGAGGCGAGGATCGCACTCGCGGAGTCGGCCGCCAAAAACCAGCAGCTGAAAGAGGCTGCTGAGAAAGAAGTGACTGCCCTTCGGGAGGAGTTCCGGAAGGAAAAAGAAGAACTTCAAAAGGATTCCTCCCAGAAGATTGCTGACCTCGGTGATCAAATAAAGGGGATGCTCGCCGCCAACGAAGATCTTCTCAAGCACAAGGCTGCTTCTGACAGCCTTATAGTGTCGTTGACGAGTGAGAATAACACTCTGCGGGCTGAGGTCGAGTCTTTGAAGAAGGGGTCCAAGGGGACGCTGGAGATAAAGGCGCTGAAGGAGGAGATTGCTGAACTGAAGGACGACCTTGACGACCTCGAGCTTGATAAGAACGAGTCTGATCAAATGGCCAAGGTTGCCTTTCAGGACGGCTTCTGCCTTGCTCGTCACCAGATTCTCCAGAGGTTCCCAGATTTAGACCTCTCTTTTCTTGAGCCCCTAAATATTCCTGAGGGACCTCGGTGGGAATGGTCCAAGGTCGAGCATCTGAAACTTCCTCCTTCAATGCCGGCGCGAAAGGTGGTGGAAAAGGGCGGGCCAGCGAGTGGCTCTCGGGACGCCGCGAACCCTTAGGCTATTTTTTAGGGCCCCTTTTCCTTCCCTTCTACTTTGTACTCCTTCTTCGGTCACTTCTTCTGTAAAGCAGCTTTGCTCTTAATGAAGATTTTTTTTGGCTAAGTCTTTTCTTGCAAGTTTCTTCATTTCCATTGTCCCGAACACGTTCGCTCAAGAGACTTCGGAAAACCTGCGATCAAAGAAACTTTTTTACCTTCCCTTGGCCGAGCCTGTTTGCTCCAGAGGCTTTCTGGAAAGTCTGAAAAAATTTGACTAAGTCTTTTTGCAGGCTTTTGCATTTCCAATTTGTCCCGAACATGATTGCTCAAGGGACTTCGGAAAACCTTTAGTCAAATTTTTGTTTTTCCAGTTGTCCCGAGCATGTTTGCTCAAGGGACTTCGGAAATCCTTTCGCGAGATTTTTCACTTCCCATTTTCCCGAGCACGTTCGCTCAAGGGAGCTCGGAAAATTATCTCTGCGCTGGCTACGGCGAGTACTTCTGCGATATTTTTGTTTTCCATCTTTCCCGAGCGTGATGGCTCAAGGGACTTCGGAAAGTCATATCTACGCTTTATCATGGCGAGCATCTTCGCGGAATTCTGTTTGGACTTTGCACAATTTTGGATACTTAAGAACTTTCCTTAAGAGCATTCTGTACTTACAATTCCTCCGCTTCATCTTAGGCGTAGAATTTTTTCAAGGCGTCTGAGTGCCAAGTATTTTTCAATTCTACGCCTTCGGCGTCGCCAAGTTTGTACACGCCTTTTCGTACTTCGGCGAGAACCAGATAAGGTCCTTCCCAGTTTGCGCGAAGTACTCCGTGGGACGGCCTTCGGGGTGCAAAGTCAGCCTTTCGGAGAACGAGGTCTCCCTTCTTGATTTCTTTTGGCCTGGCTCGTAAGTTTATAGCCGCGGCCACTCTTTGCTGAAAAGCTTTTCTTCTCAGCTCGGCTATTTCTCTGTGTTCGGCCACAAGATCGAGATTGGTTCTCAGGCCGAGGTCGTTACCACCTTCATCAAATACTTGCACCCGTACTGAAGGTTGAACTATCTCTACTGGGATAATGGCCTCTGTTCCGAAGACGAGTGAGAAAGGAGTCTCCCCTGTGGCTCTTCGGGGCGTCGTTCGGTAGCTCCATAATACGCTTTGGAGTTCTCCTGGCCATTTCCCTTTTGCTTCTCCCAGTCTCTTTTTCAGGCCATCTTTTATGGTCCTGTTCGATACTTCCACCTGCCCGTTACTTTGGGGGTGAGCTACTGGGGCGAAGTGCATCTTTATTCCGAGGTCGCTGATAAATTCCTGGAATCCTTTGTCTATGAATTGGGATCCATTATCAGCTACTAGTACCCTCGGTATGCCAAATCTGCATACGATGTTCTTCCATACGAACTTCTGCACTTCTTTTGCCGAGATAGTTGCTAGTGGTTCTGCCTCCACCCATTTTGAGAAATAGTCCACTGCTACCACGCAGAATTTCACGCCTCCGGGTGTTGTGGGGAGTGGCCCAATAAGGTCTATACCCCAGACTGCGAAGGGCCAAGGATAGTCTGCCGAAGTTACCATTTCCGAGGGTGTCCTCTGGATTTTCGCGTGTCTCTGGCAGCTACCACATTTCCGGACGAACTGTCTTGCGTCCTTTCTCAGGGTAGGCCAGAAGTATCCTTGGCGGAGTATCACTGCTGCAAGGGCATCAGTTCCAATGTGTGAACCACACATGCCTTCGTGAACTTCTTCAAGGACCATTTCAGTATCCTCTTCATCCACGCATCTTTGCAGCGGGTTTGCATATCCCTGCCGGTATAACTCTTCGCCAATCAGGAAGAATCTTCCGGAGCGTCTTCGCAGTCTTGCAGCATCGCCGGGGTCTTCGGGGAGCAAATTCTCTGCGAGGTATCTTTTTATTGGGTCTTTCCACCCTGTTCCCGAGGTCGCTATGCTCAGCACTGAGATGCTCGGATGGTCTAGCACCTCGGTGTATGTTTTTGACTTCGCCAAGCAATCTGCCTCAGTGTTATTCCGCCGGGGTACATTTTCGATCCGTACGGCGTCAAACTCTTGGATGAGCTTTGCTACCAGCTCGTGGTATTTTGCCAAGATTGGGTCCTTCGCCCCATAATCTCCTGCCGTCTGCCGAACTACCAGCTGGGAATCGCTGTGAGCCTTTAAGTTTCTCACGCCAATCTTTCTGGCCAAGCGTAATCCCGCTATGAGGGCTTCATACTCAGCTACATTGTTGGTGACGTTGAAGCTGAACTTGATAGCCTTCATTACCTCCAGGCCTTCGGGGCCCCTGATAATTACTCCAGCTCCCTGGTGTTCGGACCCCGAGGCTCCGTCTACGTGCAAGGTCCATTCTGGCTCACCCTCTTTTGGATCTGAATGGCTCTCCTCAGTGGTGGGTATTTCGGCGATAAAATCTGCCAGTGCTTGAGCTTTTATGGCCTTCCGAGGCTCATACGTGATTTCGTGTTCGCCCAGCTCTATGCACCACTTGGAGAGCCTTCCCGAATGATCAACTCTCTTCATGACATCCCGTAGTGGCAGACTACTTCGGACGATGATGGGGTGAGCCTGAAAGTATGGTCGCAGCCTTCTCCCTGCAAGCACCAAGGCGTATATAGCTTTTTGAAGCAAAGGGTACCTGACTTCGGCGCCATGCAGGGACTTGCTGACATAGTAGACCGGCCATTGCTTTGGCCCTTCTTCTTTCACGAGGACCGAGCTCACAGCTTTTTCTGTGACGGCGAGGTACAGTACGAGGGGCTCTCCCTCCCGAGGTTGTCGCAGAGTCGGCAGGCTGGCCAGGTAGACTTTGAGTTCTTCCCAGGCCTTTTGGCAATCTTCATCCCAAGGATGATCATTTCTTCCGAGGTTGCCTTCCATTTTTGCTGCCTTTGTGAGGACTTTGAAGAAAGGTCGACACCTATCTCCGTACCTGGAAATAAACCTGCTCAGAGAGGTTATTCTTCCGGTGAGTCTCTGCACGTCTTTGACTGTGGCAGGAGTTCGGAACTCAAGCAGAGCCTTAATCTTCTCGGGGTTAGCGTCGATGCCTCTTTCGGATACCATGTACCCAAGGAATTTTCCCGAGGTCACCCCGAAGATGCACTTCTCAGGATTAAGGCGGATCCCGAAGGCTCTAAGCTTTTGGAAGGTTTCCTCTAAATCTGCAACGTGGTAGCCAGGCAGCTTGCTCTTGACTATCATATCATCAACATATACCTCCATGTTTCTCCCCATTTGGTCTTTGAAGACCTTGTTCATCAGCCTCTGGTAGGTGGCTCCTGCATTTTTGAGCCCGAAGGGCATCCTGATATAGCAATATGTTCCTCCCTCGGTGATGAAGGCAGTCTTCTCTTCATCTTCGGGGTCCATCCTTATCTGATGGTAGCCACTGAAGGCGTCTAGGAAACTAAGGAGCCCATATTCAGCAGTTGAATCTACCAGTTGATCTATTGGCGGCAGAGGGTATGAGTCTTTCGGGCAAGCATCGTTCAAGTTTCTGAAGTCGATGCACATCCGGAGTTTTGCTGCTACCTTCTTTCGTGGCAATGACCATGTTGCTCAACCATTCGGGGTACTTGACCTCCCTGATAACTTCAGCATCTAGGAGATGCTGGACTTCGGTTTCGACAAAGTTGCTTTTGTGGGCTGAGATGCTTTGTTTCTTTTGCCGGACAGGTTTTGCTTCCGGGCTTACTTTGAGGCTATGCTGTATTATGCCAGGGTTTACCCCTGGCATATCTTTCGGCGAGTAGGCAAACAGATCTTTATTTTCCAGCAGAAAGGATACAAGATTTTCCTTGTCACCTTCGGCCAAGCTCTTCCCTATTCGGGTAGATTGACCTGGGACAAGCTCTACTGCTTCCGTTTCTGCTTTGGCGAGATCTTCTTCTTTGCCTTTTTCTGGCGCCTTTGCCTCCATCGTTTGCGCGAGGTTGCTCGCCGGAGCTTTTCGTGCTTTTACAAACACCTTTCTTACCTCGGCTTGGTCTATGAAGACCTCTGCATCTCCATCCTTGGTGGCGAATGTGACAGTCAAGTACTTCACATCAGGGCGAATGTGCAGGTTTCCCTGTGTCTGCCTTCCAAGGATGGCGTTGTACGAGGACGGGACGTCCATGACGATGAACCTCGCCATTGTGGAGGCGTACAACTCAGCTGCTCCGTCTACCGAAGTCCCTCTCATCATCAGTGGGAGGTCGATCCATCCGAGGACGGGTAGTTCGGATGGTCCAACGCCGAAGGTGGGCGAGGTGACAGGCTTAAGTTCGCTGCTGGAGATGCCCAAGCTCGGCAGTAAGTGCGAGAATAGGACGTCAGCATTTGAGCCATCATCAAGCAACACTCTCTTGACGTCCCAGTTCCCTATTCTCGCCATTATCAGCAGCGGGTCGTCGTGGGGGAAGACGACGGTGGAGCCATCTTTGCGAGCCAGTTTCTTTGATGGACTTTGATACTCCATGACTGCAATTTCTCTGGCTTTCCGCTTTCTTTCCGAGGATGGGAGCCCCGTGGTGATGGTTTGGATAACCCCTGCTGGAGGTGGAGGGCGCCTTTTTGGACTTCGGTTTCTCCGCCTGTCGGAGTCATAGTCCTCATCTTCGGCCCTTTCTTCCTCCATTTTTCTGCCTTTCGGGGATGGCATCCTCAGGTATTTCCGAAGTTGGCCCTGTTTTATCAGCGACTCTATGTACTTCTTCAGCTGGAAGCAGTCTTCGGTGTCATGACCGTGGTCGCGATGAAACTGGCAGAACTTCTTGGCATTCTTTTTGTTATCGGCGGCCATGGCCCTTGGCCGCCGAATCTGCGTCCCTTGCCTTTCCAGCGCCATGAGAATGTTGGTCCGTGTAGTGCTCAATGGTGTGAAACTTTGAGGTTTCCTTCCCCGCATCCTCCGAGGTCGTCCTGCTTGTTCGGTCGGATGCCGAGCTTGCTGATTGGACCCTTCGGCGCGGTGGTGATCGGGCTTCGGCCCTGCCATTCTTAGTTCCTCGGCGGTCATGTGCTGTTCTGCCCTTCGGTAAAATTCTCTGAGGGTCTCCGGGGGGTCCTTTGAGAACTCGTAGAATAGCTGTGAGTCTCGCCGAAGGCCCCGTGTCATGGCAAGAATGCGGATTTCGGGCCGGAAGTCTGGGACGCTCAGAGCTTCCCTATTGAATCTTTCGACATAGTCTCGGATGGTTTCTCCGTTCCTCTGCTCTATGTCGAACATCTGCACAGGCATCTTCGCCGTAGGCCTGCTCCCAATGAATTGCTGCGTGAAGGCCGTGGACAACTCATGGAACTCAGTGATGGTCCCTGGGGGCAATGAATTGTACCACGCAGTTGCTGGCCCTGTGAGGGTGACTTCGAAGCATTTGCACATGGTAGCGTCATCAGCACCGTGCATTATCATGCTGCGTCTGTACTTCGTCAGATGGGCCTGTGGATCAGTACGGCCATCATAAATCTCCAGGCGAGGTACTCTGAAGTCACCTGGCATAGCTGCCTCAACGACGGCCTGAATGAATGGGGAGTCATCTTCGCAGCATGTTCCCGAGAGTCTGGCCCAAACGGGTTTTCTGGCCACTTGTTTCTCCACTCTGTCCAGCCGTGCTAGTATCCTCTCCATAAGCACTGTGGCGCTAGGGCCTTCTTCAGGGAATGAAGATCGTCGGCGCCTCTTCGGGGGGCGAGTTCGGCGCTGAGGGGACAAGGACCTCGCCTCAGGCGACGAACTGCTTCGCTGTGAGACTCTCGGTCGCTTGGACCTGGTTTGTCCCACAGGCCGTTTCCCGAGGGCTATAATTTCTGTGGATGATTCTTCGCGAGGGTCTCCACTCCCCAAACTGCGATGTGTAGACTTGGGGCTTCTCTCCCGAGGGCGTGTCACTGAGGGGGGTCTCTGGGCCTGTGCTTGCTGTGGCCACCTTCGGCCGATCTGCTGTGTCACTTCAGACACGACCGAACGCTGAAAGTCCCTCAAGAAACTCATGGTGACTACCAGAGGGCGGTCTTCCTCGGGCGCAGAAGTCCCTGGGAGTGTTTGCTCAGCAGCCGGTTGTATCTCAGGCGCGGACGGGGACCTCGGGAGTCCCTTGTCCTTAGAACGCCGAGTCTCAACGACGGCGATCTCAGAGCGGGTTCCCACAGACGGCGCCAAATGATGGCCAGGGGCCTCATCGTTTATAGTCATGATGACTGGTGGAGAGACTTCTGGGAGGAAGAACGCCTGGTGGATTGGATCGCCCAAAGGAGAGTGCCTGAAAGCTCAGAAACAAAGGGTTAGGAGGCCCCCGGAGTGTTTTTCCGGGGGGGGAGCCTCCGACGCCCAAGTCAGTGGTGGCTGAGAGAAAGGCAGAGAAAATAGCACAAAGGGCTGAGGAGTCTTGCCTGGTAATTTTCTCAGAGTGTGGGAGCAGTGTTTTGCCAACCAGCCTCCTGCCAAGTATTAATTCCTGGTATTTATAGGAGTGCCTAGCCCGTTCAGATCGCGACACGTGTTCGGTCGGATGTTCCTGAATTTCTGGGCGTAGGAGACAGATAGCTGGTAGCAGGTTGCCTTGAGCCATGTGCTGAGACGGGCCATGATGTGATTTTGATGGCGTCAGCGTGGCAGTGCGCCTTTTGAGGCGGATTGTGGCGTCTGTGAATGGATGTGTCAGAGGCTTCCTTAAATGCTTCCATAAATGCTCCTGCCGTACTCCCGAGGTCCCTGGGTGAGGTCGTCCTTTGGTACGGACAGAGCCTCTTCGGGAAACAAGCCCTCAGTTCGGGGGTTCCCAGTTTTAGGGAGTTCCGCCTTCGGGGATATCATGTTCGGCTCGCTATGTCTGGTGCCGCTTTTCTGAAGGCGATCTGTTCACAACCTTGGGGGGCCGAGTAGTGTCCTCGGGTTTTCCTGGCGTGCCGGGCTCGGAGCTCTTCGGCTATCTCCTGAGGTGCATGATCACACCTTTTCTCGGGTAGCGCCAGTTCTTCTGGCCATTCTTGTGGCAGGGAGTTCAGCCAGATCGAGGCGATAGCGTTTGGCTATCACATGGCACTTAGACGCCTTGAAGAAATTCTACAATTGGAATTTTGATAACAAATTGTACAAGTTAGAATTTTTTTCTAAGTACAGACAATTTTCAGGAAAATAACTCCACCCAAGAGTTTTCGCCGAACAAAGTTCAAGTATGTACTTATGAAAACCACGTATTCCTTCTGGAATTGATTAGGATATTCGTCAAAAGTTAGCGTTTACTCGAAGACGGTCAACAAAAAGAGCAAAAAATATCTTCCCAAGGGCCCTAGACCGAAAGTGGTCGAAACAACTCTTGGAAACAAAGATTATTGCTCAAAGACTTGACCAAATTTTAAGGGAAGGAAACATGTTATTGAGAAGGCCGTATTACAAGGAGGAGATTACAAGAAGAAGACAAAGTAAAAGCCCTAAAACATCTAAGGGACCCCGACGTCATGAGGTGCTCCATCCCTAGTGTGGAGGGACAATCGGGAGATTCAGGAGCTCGATTTTTGACCAGGTCCAGCGTGGCGCCTTGGGGATGTTCAGGGCAGCCAGGAAGGAGAGGTCAAGGTCTTGATATTTCTCCAAAACTTGGTGTCGAGCTAGACAAATGCCATCTTGAAAGCCAACCTTGGTGGCCTGGTTAGCCTTGTCTAACTCGACAGAAAGGTCTTCCACCTCACATTTCAAGTCGGCGACCTCCTTCTCTAGCTTTGTCATCTTATTTTTCTTCTTTGTCCCCTTCTTCAGGGCCTTAACCTCGGCTTGAAGTTCGGCGTTTGCAGCAAGGGCCTTTTCCAGGAGAGCAGAGTCTTCCTCTTTCTCCTTTTGATAAGCCTCATTAGCCGAGGTCAAGTTGATGACCTTCGCGTAGATGTCGGACATCTTCTAGGAAAAATCCTTCAAGAGCTTCTCTTGGCCCTTCAAGAGTTCCTCTCGGAGTTTGGCAACCTCCTCCTTGGCTATTCTAGTCAACTCGGCGTTCCTAACGACCAAGTTAGCGCAGAACACCTAGGCCTTCTCTAGAGGATCTTTGGCCCAAGCACGGAGTGAAGATTGTTTTGCCGCCCAAGCTCTAAATTATCCACTATACCCTAGGAGCTGCAAAAAGGGGAGGAGGACACTTGGTAAAAATTGCACAAGGAAAGCCAAACACTTAGAAAAAGTTGGGAGAAAAAATCATAAAGGGCATGAAGGGTACCTGGTTAGCATGCTCAGACATCTTTGTGGTGAGGACCTCTTCATTCACGCATTCTTCGACAACCGCTTTGAAGGAAGCCTGGGTGAGAACCCCCCTCGCCATCTGGGGAGCCATCTGCTGGCAGTCGTCAGAGAACAAATTCATGTCCCTCGTGAAAGCCCAGAAAGGCTCCATCGGGACTTTATCCTTTGGGATATGGGAATCTTGAAAGGGCCGCCTCCAAGCGTGCTCCACCATCCATGAGGAAGGCGCCATTTCCTTTGCAAAGTCTGTACACAGTTTCATTAAGACATTGCTCTTTGGTCATATATCTATAAGATTAAGAGTACTAAAAATTTCTAAGGAACAAACTTGGCAGAACCTCGGCAACGTCATCGTCGGAGTCCCGTACGTCCTCTACATCAGCTGGGATGTGTTTGCCCTTACTTCTTCGGCGTGCCTCAAGTTCCTCAGCAAAAGGACCTTCTGCCAAAGAGCCTAGAAGATCAGCCGAAGTGGTGGGACTCCGAGCAATGGAGTTGACGGCAAGCTCCGGTGGCAGAACAGACTGGACCTCGGGCAAATCCTCGGCCTCTTCAACGTCCTCAGGAGGCGGGGGAAGGGAGTCCTTCTTGTTGGGTTTCGGGAGCCAAACAGCGCAGCGCAATTTAACCGAAACCCTCCAGGATCCAAGTGAAACTGGGTAAACCGGGTGTTCGAAAATTTTCATACCTAATGTTCGGTTGAGATCTCTCACTCAACTGTAGAGTCGAATCACAAAACCTGAACAGTTGACGTGTTCAAGCTCTCTATGGTATCCACACGAGCCTCTCGGGATCACCACCTTCCACCACGTCCCGGCAGATGTGTTTCTCTTGCGCTCGCAGTGTTAGCTTGCGTCCTCCAAGGAATTGCAAGAGAAGAGTGCAATTGTCCTTTTGGGAGGCTAGGGCAAGGAGACCTGCGAATTTCTCACTTGAAAGTTGTATTTATAGTGAGACTCAACTTCCAGGCCTAATAGGTTTCAAAGCCCTAATCCAATTAGGATTTAATTTTGGGCTTAATAATGGCTCAACTTTTGGTACCATTATTAATACGAAATTAAACTGAAACCGTAACCCAAATAATTAGCCCATGCACTCTAATGATCCAAATTGCTCTATGTGTGCGACCCAATAGGCTCTTATCACGTTGGCAATTATCATAAATCACATTTATGATCATAAGCAATGAGTGGTGTCTAGCAACACATCATTGCTACCCAAGTGACAAGATTGTCGATGATTCGACTATACCTTTATGATCATCACCGATATATGCCATTGTCCCTTTGTCCAAGATATCAAGACTAAGCACGAGACATGGAATGTGTCACTCTCGTATAGCCTAATCTTTGGTTTCTTGATTACCGAGTAGACTAACTTAAACTGATGACATTGATATCGCATATCAACTCATCCGAGCATGGCCATGCATTTTCTAAGTCTTACTCTATCAAGGGGCCCGAAGATATCGCTCCCGTTACATAGGAGGGACAAATCCCATCTTGATCATACAAATCCCTCCGCATGATATGTGACATACCCAATGACCTCCTTCAAGTTCACTCAGTTACGAGCAACAAAGGAAAGTATCAAAGTATGTGACTCACATGTAGGGAACCTTGATGATCTTAGGTCGAAGGACTACATATACCATGATCACTTTGAGAATCACTTATGACACTCATATAACGATCCATGTAGTGTTCTCATGGTGGGTCGGTCCAGTACACAAGTTCTCCAACTTGTACCCATATGTAGACTACATATCTCATATTAGTCTCCACATATGCTAGTCGTTATGTAATATTGCAACCCGCTCCACAATAATACTAGACCAGGGACTTTTAAGAATATCATTATTCTAGGGTTACAATTATGTTTGTTAACTTACGCAGGAACAAAACAACAAACATAATTGCTGGATTAATGCCTTAATAAAATATCATGACTCAATGTGCAAAAATACAATCATCTCATGATTGGCTTTTGGGCACAACACTAACACTTCTTTGCCTTCTTAGCCGAAGATGGACCGCCTCTAGATGTCTTTCGCCGCTTTAGGGCCCCCTTTTTTGTCTGTTCCCCCTTCTCAGCTTAACCGAGGAAGAGGGATTGATAGAAAGCGGCTGACTGATCGCCCATCTCTGAAAAAGCAGGAAAATATCAGTGTAATTCCAAAAGGATACTTATACAAAAAATTGGAAAGTAACTTACTCTCAAAAAGGGCTTCGTAAGAGAGCTCCCCCGAAGGAGCATCACTAGCCAGGACTTCTTCCTGTCAGCAACAGGAGCTGGCATGTCGAGGTTCGTCTCATGCTCCTTGAGCACCCTCAGCTCTTGAAGAACCTCCTCAGTCATAAGGTTCCATTTAATGGGGAAGGGGTACAAGGCGCACAATGGGACCTCGGCATCTCAATCGGCGAGAACTTGGATACGACTGTCGAAGTCCTCAAACCTCATTGCCAACTACGGAGTTAGCAACTTCTTGGGGTCAATGACGTCCATCTCCAGCTTTCCCCGAGCCCACCTAGTCGGCATGCCCAACCATGTCTCCGCCACCTTCAGGAAGAAGAACTTCCATTGCCACCCTCGCCAACTATCTTTAGTATTGAAGGTGAACATATATTTGTTGCTCCCAGATCCTCGAGGCAGCATGAAATATAGGCCACCGTTCGGGACCGGATAGAGCTTGTAGTACTGCATGAAAATGATGAAGTGGGGTTCTACCCTGAAAACCCCACACATGCAAAGAAAAGCATTGAAGTAACAGTAGGAGTTGGGCGGAAGCTGATTCACGGCTATGCCATGGAACTGGCAAAAGTCGCAAATCATCTTCGGCAGAGGAAACTAAAGCCCAGCCTTCAGTTGGGCCTGAAAAATGGTTACCTTATCACGGTTGTTCATAAAGCTGAAGTGACTACGATGATGTAGTCTGCTAGTGGCATCAGAGGGAATAAAGGACTTGGTCATCCACTTCACTAACTTTTCCGAAGTGGAGCAACAGGGGTGAGACATGAGGGGTTGTCAGCTCTCGAGAATCGCTTGGATAGACATAAGGGGGACTAGAGAAGACATGATTGGAAAAAGAAAACTGATGGTCGGCAGCATCTTCATCATGTGGTATGGTGAGACTGAGAAGGAATTTTGGTATGGGAAAGAACCCGAGATGGAGATTCCTCAGGAGGACCTGCTTGAAACACTTAGAAAACAAAGGTTAGGAGGTCCCCGGAGTCTTTTTCCGGGGAGGAGCCTCCGATGCCCAAGTCAGTGCTTTGGGAGGTGGAGAAGGAGTAGCAAGGACCAAAGACTCTTGCCTGTTGTGTTTTCTTGAGGGCGGAAAGAAGAGGATCCCCTCCTGAGACCATTCCCCTGGTATATATAAGAGGGGGTGAGCCCTTTAGATTGTAACACAAGTTCGGACGGATACCATCTGTACTTTTGGGTGTGGGGGCCCCTAGCCGCCTACAGGCTCCTCGGGCCATGAGCTAAGGCAAGCATAGCCCTACAGGATAAGATTTAGGTAGTGGCGGTGCGTCAGAGTGCATATGAGGGCGGCGTGCATGGTGTGCAGGCGGCATGTCAGAAACTCCTTAGTAGCTCTTGCTGTACCCTCGAGGTCCCTTTGGTTGTGGTCTTCCTTCGGAGTGAGGGGTCTTTTCCCGAAGTCACACTGGTAGTTCAGGGAATTCCCTAGCCCTGAAGTTACTTGTTCGAGGGGGTTTTCTCCTGCAGAAGGTGGCCAGTCCTTCTCCCCCGAAGCTGGTTCAGTCACCTTCCCGAGGGAGGCAATACGCTAGTTTCCCGAGGTTGGTACTGGCGGGCTACCGAGATCGTGTTCCTCAGGTGTCCGACTCCCACTTTTCCGAGGTCCTCAGGTGACCGGCGCGGTAACACTTCGGCTATCACATGCCCCCCCTCGGAAAGCCGGAGTGGAGGCTTCGGCTAGTGGTCCTTTTGGGGGCACTTTTCAGGACTCGGAGTGTGACGTTCGCAGAGGTGGCACTTCACCACTTAGGGGATAAGCCTTGTTCGGACAGGTGTCACCTGTCTGCCCTTTGGTGTTCTCGGGATACCCAATTTCTTTACTTTTCCTACCGTAGGCTAGTGGACCGTTGCGTCTTGAAACTAGGCGTGTTAGTCTGGGGTGGTGTGCTCAGGTTTTTGGGATGCCAGAAAATGTGTGCTAGTTTCTCATGATGGGCAACATGTGGCAGGTGCTGGTTGGGATCAGTCGTGCCAGTTACGGTGCGCACACCTTTTCACGTGTGAGGGGCACTTATGGCGACATTTCACCTTTGCGAAGCAATTATGACGCCACCCCGGCTACCTTTCCTCGATCTATGTAAGCCTCCTTCCATCATACTCTTCATTTGTTTTTCTTTGCCCTCGCTTTGCTCTCATCTGCTTTCATGCCTTTTCTTCCTTCTTTTCGGTTGTGTTAACGGCAGCGCCACTTTCGGCCACCTTTCATGATGGCGTCCACAAACCCTGATTTCCGCAAGACTTTTGGTGGGTTCTAACTCTAGAGGCCTTTCGGTTTTCTCATTTTCTTCTTTTCTTCTAGCTTACTAAAGTCCCTTAGTTCTTTTTACCTGAAGTCACTTCTTGCTCATCATGTCTTCACCTATCCCCAAGAGTTGGCAACCTCTCATGTTTCACCCTTGTTGCTCTATATCGGAGAAATTAGAGAGGTGGACAACCAAATTTTTGTTGGGTTTCGGGAGCCAAACAGTGCAGCAGAATTTAACCAAAACCCTCCAGGATCCAAGTGAAACGGGGTAAACCGGGTGTTTGAAATTTTCATGCCTAATTTTCGGTTGAGATCTCTCACTCAACTGTAGAGTCGAATCACAAAACCTGAATAGTTGACGTGTTCAGGCTCTCTATGGTATCCACACGAGCGTCTCGGGATCACCACGCTTCCACCACGTCCCGTCAGAAGCATTTCTCTTCGCTCACAGTGCTAGCTTGCGTCCTCCAAGGAATTGCAAGAAAAGAGTGCGGCTGTCCTTTTGGGAGGCTAGGGGAAGGAGACCTACGAATTTCTCACTTAAAAGTTGTATTTATAGTGAGACTCAACTTCCAGGCCTAATGGGTTTCAAAACCCTAATCCAATTAGGATTTAATTTTGGGCTTAATAATGGCTCAACTCCTTGGCCCATTATTAATATGAAATTAAAGTGAAACCATAACCCAAATAATTAGCCCATGCACTCTAATGATCCAAATAGCTCTATGTGTGCAACCCAATAGGCTCTTGCCATGTTGGCAATGATCATAAATCACATTTATGATCATAAGCAATGAGCGGTGTCTAGCAACACATCATTGCTACCCAAGTGACAAGATTGTCGGTGAATCGACTAAACCTTTATGATCATTGATAGCCGAAGGACTATCGCCTCTCCTAGAACGCACCTCCTATCAAAAGCATGCTCGGGAAGCCTGGCACCATCCGAGGGAGGCACTAGTACTGACCTCGGACTAGGCGAATTCCAGTGCCTCGAACTCAGGATTTATCCTAGTGCCCCAGAGAGCTCCAAAGGTGCAGACAGCCCCCTCGGGGGATTAAACAGATCACCTTCGGGATAGAAGAACCAGCTACCGCAAGCAAGAGAGGATTTTCCGAAGGTGGAACCTGCGAGCTAGGCAGCGCACCGAATGGCGAGCATAACTCCCGAAGAAGGGTGTTTGTCCCAGAGAACGACCTCGGGCAAAGGACATCGGGAGTACGGCAGGAGCATTTAAGGAGCCTCTGACACATCGCCCACAAACGCACCATGTCACGTCAACCAACGCTCTGACACGCCGACGCCGCCCAGGCCATGTCACAACCTGTCTTGGACCAAGGCTCGAGGGAGCCTACAAACAGCTACTTGTCCCCTATGTCCAAAGGTACACAGCAGATCTGACCGAACACGTGTCACGATCTGAACGGGCCAGACACTTCTATAAATACCAAAGAGCAGCCCCTTGCAAACGGTTGGTCAGTCAGTTGAGAGGATACGAACAGGCAAGGCCATTAAACCCTTGAGTGCTCTCTTTCCTTCACCTCTCAGAAAACTAACTTGGGCGTCGGAGGCTCCTGCCCGGAAAAACATCCTGGGGACCTCCTAACCTTTCCTTTTGGGCTCTTCAGGTACCACTCCCTGGGAAACCTCCACTCCGGGCGTTTTCCTCCTAAGGAAGTCCCTCGAAAAACCACCATGTCCCCCAGCGAAGATGTCTCCGGACATCATTTGGCACCGTCTGTGGGAACCCACCCTCAGGTTGCCGTCGTTGAGACTCGGCGTTCTAAGGACAAAGGACTCCCGAAGTCCCCGTCCGCGCTTGAAGTCCAACCGGTTGCTGAGCAAACTCTTCCAGGGACTTCCACGCCCGAGGAAGAACGTCCTCTGGTCATAACCATGAGCTTCCTCCGTGACTTCCAACGCTCTGCTGTGGCTGAGATGACACAACAGATAGACAGAAGATGGCCACAACAAGCTCAAACCCAAAGGTCTCCTTCACCGATACGCCCTCGGGAAAAGAGCCCCAAAGCAGTCCGCCGCAGTTCGGGGAGTGAAGACCCACGTGAGGAGTCTTTAACAGAAAATATGCCCCTCGGGGCACGCCTTCCAGGGCAAACGGGGCCCAACCAACCCAAAATTTGACGCCGAATGAGCCCTTTGCCCGAGACGAGGTCACCCTCTCCCCGACGACGAAGCCATTCTCCGAAGAGGCGCCGTCAATCTCCTCCACCTGAGGAAGAACCTAGCACCGCCACCCTCATGGAGAAAATATTGGCAAGGCTGGACCGAGTCGAGAGGCAGGTGGCTCGTAAGCCAGTTTGGGCCAGACTGTCTGAGTCTTTTTGTGGGGATCAGTCTCCTTTCACCCGAGCTGTGGTCGAGGCAGCTATGCTAGGTGACTTCAGGGTACCTCGGCTAGAGACGTACGATGGTCGGACCGACCCACAGGCCCACCTGACGAAGTACAGACGCAGCATGATGATGCACGGTGCGGACGACGCCACCTTGTGCAAGTGCTTCGAGGTCACCCTCTCTGGGCCAGCAACCGCGTGGTACAACTCCTTGGCTCCAGGAATCATCGGAAAATTCCAGGAGTTATCAACAGCCTTCACCCAACAGTTCATCAGGAGTCGCCCGACGGCGAAGATGCCCGTTCAAATGTTCGACATAGCGCAAAGAAGCGGAGAAACTATACGCGACTATGTCGAGAGGTTCAACAGAGAGGCTTTAAGTGTTCCAGACTTTCGGCCCGAAATACGCATCCTCGCCATGACAAGGGGCCTTCGGAGGGATTCCCAACTCTTCTACGAATTCTCCAAGGACCCTCCAGACACACTGGGCGAATTCTACCGACGGGCCGAACAGCACATGACGGCCGAAGAACTAAGAATGGGCGGACCCAGGCCCGAGCACACCCGTGGCGAGGGGTCCAGCCAGCAGGCACGCTATCCGACCGACCAGCCACCCCGACCCCGGAGAATGCGAGGAAGGAAACCCCCGAACTTCACAGCGCTGAACACCACGAGGACCAACATCCTCATGACTCTGGAGAGGCAGGGAACACAAGTTCAGAGGCCAAGGGCCATGACCGCTGAAAATAGAAAAAACATGAAGAAGTTCTGCCAATTTCATCGCGATCATGGCCACGACACTGAGGATTGCTTCCAGCTGAAGAAGTATATTGAATCGCTGATAAAACAAGGCCAACTTCGGCGGTACCTACGGTTGCCTTCCCCGAAGGGGAGGAAAGAGGAGGAAGGAAAGGTAGAAGATGAGGACTACGACTCCGACAGGCGGAGAAACCGAAGTCCGAAGAGGCGCCCTCCACCCCCTGCGGGAGTCATACAAACAATCACGACGGGGCTCCCATCCTCGGAAAGGAAAAGGAAGGCCAGGGAAATAGCTGTCATGGACTATCAAAGTCCGGCGAAAGAAGCTATCCCGAAAAGATGGTTCCACAGTCGTCTTCCCTCACGACGACCCACTCCTGATCATGGCAAGAATTGGAAACTGGGATGTCAAAAGGGTATTGCTTGATGACGGATCAAACGCTGACGTCCTATTTTCACAACTGCTGCCGAGCTTGGGCATATCCATCAGTGATCTCAGGCCTGTCACTTCACCGACCTTCGGGGTAGGACCGTCCGAGTTACCCGTCCTCGGATGGATCGACCTTCCATTAATGATGAGAGGGACTTCGGTCAAAGGACCAGCTGAGTTGTTTGCCTCGACAATGGCGAGGTTCATCGTCATGGATGTCCCCTCATCATACAACGCCATCCTTGGAAGGCAGACGCAGGGAAATCTGCACATTCGCCCTGACGTGAGATATTTGACTGTCACTTTCGCCACCAAGGAAGGAGACGCAGAAATCTTCATAGATCAGGGCGAAGTAAGAAAGGTGTTCGTCAAAGCCCGAAAAGCCCCAGCAAACAATTCCACACAAGCTGTAGAAGCAGGGGCTTCAAAGTCAAAAAATGGCGAGAAAGAAGTTTCTGGCAAGGTAGAAATGGAAGAAGTGGAACTTATCCCAGGACGAAGTACCCGAATAGGGAAAAACTTGTCCGAAGGAGATAAGAAAAAACTTGTATCCTTTCTGGTAATGAATAAAGACCTGTTCGCCTACTCGCCGAAAGACATGCCGGGGGTAAATCCGCGCGTAGTACAACATAGCCTCAAAGTAAGTCCGGAAGCAAAGCCTGTCCGGCAAAAGAAACGGGGCATCTCAGCCCATAAAAATGACTTCGTCAAAACCGAAGTCCAACGTTTATTGGAGGCAGATGTAATCAGGGAGGTCAAGTACCCCGAATGGCTAAGCAATGTGGTGATCGCCACAAAAGAAGGAAGCAACAAACTTCGGATGTGCATCGACTTCAGAAACCTGAACGATGCTTGCCCAAAAGATTCATATCCTCTCCCGCCAATAGATCAACTGGTAGATTCAACTGCCGAATACGGGCTCCTAAGTTTCCTAGACGCCTTCAGCGGCTACCATCAAATAAAGATGGACCCCGAAGACGAAGAAAAAACAGCCTTCATCACCGAGGGGGGGACGTACTGTTACACCAGGATGCCCTTCGGGCTCAAAAACGCAGGAGCCACCTACCAGAGGTTGATGAGCAAGGTCTTTAATGACCAAATAGGGAGGAACATGGAAGTCTACGTAGATGACATGATAGTCAAAAGCAAGCTGCCTGTTGACCATGTCACAGACCTAAGGGAGACTTTTCACCAGCTCAGGACCTTCGGAATTCGCCTTAACCCTGAAAAGTGCACCTTCGGGGTAACTTCGGGAAAGTTCCTTAGGTACATGGTATCAGAAAGAGGCATTGATGCTAACCCAGAAAAAATTAAGGCTCTGTTGGAATTCCGAACTCCTGCCACAATAAAAGATGTGCAGAGACTTGCTGGAAGAATAACCTCCCTTAGCAGATTTATTTCCAGATATGGAGACCGGTGTCGAGCATTCTTCAAAGTCCTCACTAAGGCAGCAAAAAGGGAGGACGACCTCGAGAGTAATGATCGTCCTTGGAATGAGGACTGCCAAAAAGCTTGGGAAGAACTCAAAATCTACTTGGCTCACCTGCCCACTTTGCGACAGCCCCGCGAAAGAGAACCTCTTGTGTTGTACCTCGCCGTCACAGAAAAAGCAGTAAGCTCAGTCCTTGTGAAAGAGGAAGGGGCGAAGCAGTGGCCAGTCTACTATGTGAGCAAGTCCCTGCATGGCGCCGAAATCAGATATCCTTTGTTACAGAAAGCTATATATGCCTTGGTCCTGGCAGGAAGAAGGCTACGACCATATTTTCAGGATCACCCCATCATCGTCCGAAGTAGTTTACTCCTGCGGGACGTCATGAAGAAGGTTGACCATTCGGGAAGGCTCTCCAAATGGTGTATAGAGCTCACCCCATCATCGTCCGAAGTAGTTTACCCCTGCGGGACGTCATGAAGAAGGTTGACCATTCGGGAAGGCTCTCCAAATGGTGTATAGAGCTTGGCGAACACGACATCACTTATGAACCTCGGAAAGCCATAAAAGCTCAAGCCTTGGCAGATTTCATTGCCGAGGTCCCCATTACCGAGGACAGCCACCCAAGTCCCGACGAAATGAGCCAGAATGGGCCTTGTACGTTGATGGTGCCTCGGGCGCCGAGCACCAAGGAGCAGGGGTGATCATTAAAGGCCCCGAAGGCCTGGAAGTAATGAAGGCCATTAAGTTCAGCTTCAATGTCACCAACAATATGGCTGAATATGAAGCTCTCATAGCGGGCTTGCGCCTGGCCAGAAAAATTGGTGTCAGAAACTTGAAAGCCCATAGCGATTCCCAGCTAGTAGTTCGGCAAACAGCAGGGGACTACGGGGCGAAGGATCCAACACTGGCAAAATACCATGAATTAGTAACGAAGCTTATTCGAGAATTCGACACCGTGCGAATCGAGAGCGTGCCTCACAGACATAACGCTGAGGCAGATGAATTGGCAAAATCAAAAGCATATACTGAGGTGCTAAGCCAGCCGAGCATTACAGTGCTGAGCATAATGACTTCGGGAAGAAGCTGGAAAGACCCAATAAGAACATATCTCGAAACCAATACGCTCCCCGAAGACCCCAATGAAGCAGCAAAAGTGCGGAGACGCTCCGGTCGTTTCTTTCTGATTGGAGAAGAGCTATATCGGCAGGGATATGCAAATCCGCTACAGAGGTGTGTTGGCGAAGAGGATATTGAAATAATCCTCCAAGAAGTTCACGAAGGCGCTTGTGGTTCGCACATCGGAACCGACGCCCTGGCAGCGGTGATACTTCGCCAAGGATACTTTTGGCCTACCCTGAGGAAAGACGCTAGGCGGTTCGTCCAGAAATGTGGTAATTGCCAAAGACATGCAAAAATCCAGAGAACACCCTCGGAGCTGGTGACTTCGGCAAACTATCCCTGGCCCTTCGCAGTTTGGGGCATAGACCTTATCGGGCCGCTCCCGACAGCGCCTGGGGGCGTGAAGTTCTGCGTAGTCGCAGTAGACTATTTCTCTAAATGGGTCGAGGCAGAACCTTTGACGACTATCTCGGCAAGAGAAGTGCGCAAGTTCGTGTGGAAAAACATAGTATGCAGATTCGGCATACCGAGGGTACTAGTGGCTGATAACGGATCCCAGTTCATAGACAAAGGGTTCCAAGAGTTTATCAGCAACCTCGGAACAAAGATGCACTTCGCCCCGGTAGCTCACCCCCAAAGCAATGGGCAGGTGGAAGTATCTAACAGGACCATAAAAGATGGTCTGAAAAAGAGACTGGGGGAGGCAAAAGGGAAATGGCCAGGAGAACTCCAAAGCGTGCTATGGAGCTACCGAACAACGCCCCGAAGGGCTACAGGGGAAACTCCTTTCTCGCTCGTCTTCGGTACGGAGGCCATAATCCCAATAGAGGTAGTGCGACCATCAATACGAGTGCAGGTATTTGATGAAAGTGGAAATGACCTCGGCTTAAGAACCAAGCTCGACCTCGTCGGCGAACATAGAGAAATAGCGGAACTAAGAAGGAAAGCTTTCCAGCAAAGAGTGGCCGCCGCTATAAACTTGCGAGCTAGGCCAAAAGGAATAAAAAAGGGTGATCTCGTTCTCCGAAAGGCGGAATTCGCACCCCGGAGGCCATCACACGGCGTACTTCACGCGAATTGGGAGGGACCTTATCTGGTTCTTGCCGAAGTACGAAGAGGGGTGTACAAGCTCGGTGACGCCGAAGGCGTGGAATTAAAAAACACTTGGCATTCAGATGCCTTGAAAAAGTTCTATGCTTAGAATCTTGACGAAAGGGTTTACATTGTACAAAGTTAGAAAAAATTTTCTAGCTACACGGGCTTCTGAAAAGAAAGATTCTTGAACAAAAGAAATACTAAAATTCCGCGAAGATGGTCGCCAGAATAAGCATGGGTGTGATTTCCTGAAGTCCCTCGAGCAAGCATGTTCGGGACAATAGGAAATGTAAAACCTTGCGAGAATTTCTAAATACAAAGGCTCACAGAGAACCGATCTAATCTTCCGAAGTCTCTTGAGCAAACGCGTTCGGGGCAAAAAGGAATGAACAATCTCACAAAAAAAGACTTAGCCAAAATTTCTTACAGGAAAGAAAAAAGTCTTTATTAACAGACAAGATCGGTTTACAAAGAAGAAGGACTACCAAGAAAGAAAGAGTACAAGGAAGGAGAAAAAGAAGGCAGAAGGGGCCTGAGATAAATTAGGGATTCTCGGCGTCCCGGGAGCCACTAGCCCCTGCATCCTTTTCCGCCACCACCCGCGCCGGAAGAGTCTGAGGCAGGTTCAAGTGCTCGAGCTTGGACCAAGTCCACCGAGGTCCCTCAGGAATATTTAGGGCCTCCAGGAAAGAAAGGTCGAGATCTGGAAACCTCAGAAGAACTTGATGACGAACGAGACAAAACCCGTCTTGAAAACCAACTTTGGTCATCTCGTCGGATTTCCTCTTCTCGACCCCAAGATCATTAAGCTCCTTCTCCAGGTCTTCAACCTTTTTCCTTAACGCCTTCACCTTCTTTTTCCTCGACTCATCCTTCCCCTTCTTCGAAGAATCGACCTCGGCTTGAAGTGCGGCTTTCTCGGCCTCCGCCTTCGCCAGAAGAGCCGCAGAATCCGACTTCTCCTTTTGAAGTGCCTCATTAACCGAAGTCAGCTCCGCCACTTTTCCGCCGAGGTCGGAAATCTTCTGGGAGGAGTCCTTTATAAGTTCTTCTTTTTCCTTCGCAAACTCCTCCCGAAGGGCAGCAATCTCTGACGCCGAAGTCTGGGCCAGCTGAGTGTTCCGAGCAAGCAGGTCCGCGCACTGGGTCTAGTATTGTTCTATAGTCTTTGAAGCGGCGGCCCGGTACATCCCCTACCTCGCCACCCGAACTCTGAGGAATCCGGCATATCCCAGCAGCTGCAGAAAAACAGAGGCAAGAATGAGACAAGGCAAAAAAGGAAAGGCAAATACTTAGAAGAAATCAGAGACAAGAAAAAGAGAAAAGGGCAAGGTGAGAAACACACCTGGGCGGCGTGCTCGGAAAGCTTCGCGGCGAGGGAGTCATCATCCGGATGAGCCCCCGCAAGGGCCCTGAAAGAAGCTTCAGTAAGAACCCCCTTTGCAATCTCCTTGGCCATTAGCGGGCAGTCTTCGGAGTACATGTCCATGTCCTCCGTAAAAGACCAAAATGGCTCCTTCGGAATCTTCCCCTTCGGGATATGGGCATCCCGAAGGGCCCGCTTCCGGGCGTGCTCGGCAACCCAATCCGGAGGAAGAATCTCCTCTGCACGACAAAAGCAGAAAAATTGTCAAACACAAGTAGCTGCCAAAAAATTCAGAAACTGAGTGTCTAAGGCATCAAACCTGGTGGCACTTCGGCAACGTCGTCGCCAGAATCCAGGGCCCCCTCAGAAGAAATCTCCTTCCCTTTCCTCTTGCGGCGATCTTCGGCAGAAGGGGCTTCCACCAAAGCGTCCAGAAGAGCCGCCGAATTAGGGCTTGAAGGAGCGACATCTGCACCGACCTCGGTCGAAGGCGCAGCAACGGTTACCTCGGGCTCCTCGCCCACCTCCTCGGAAATCTCCGGCATAGGAGGGGGCACGGTCTTCTTCGATCGCTTGGCCGCCGGAGGCCCCCCGCCAGCCGCCTTCCGTCTTCGGGAGGCAGCCTTCTTTGTTTGTTCACCTTTCTCGGCTTGCCCGATGAAAAGCGATCGGTAATAGGCAGCAGTATCGTCGCCCATCTCTGAAAAAGAGAGAAAACATCAGCGTAAGTCCAAGATGAAATTAAAACAAGGGGACTAGGAGATGACTTACTTTCGAAAAAATCTGCATAAGTAATGTCCTTCTGAAGAAGTTTTACCAGCCAGGAGTCCTTCCCAGCAATGGCAGGAGCCGGCATCTCGAGGTCCGTTTCGTGCTCCTTTACCACCTTCAACTCCCGAAGGACTTCTTCGGTCATCAACTTCCAGTTAATTGGAAAGGGGTAAAGGGGGCGCGGTGGGACCTCGGAATCCCAGTCAGAGACCGCTCGGATGCGCTTGTCAAAGTCCGCAAAAATGGGTGTTAACTCGGGAGTTAACAGCATCTTCGGGTCAACGACATCCATCACGAGCTTTCCCTGAGCCCACTTCGTCGGGACGTACGACCAGGCCTCCTCCTTCTTCATAAAAAAGAATTTCTGTTGCCACCCTCGCCAGCTGTCCTTGTTGGCAAAGGTGAACTTGTATTTTTTGCTCCCTGACCCCCGAGGTAGCATGAAATAGAAGCCACCCTTTGGGATCACGAAGAGCTTGTAGTACTGCAGAAAAATGACAAAGTGTGGCTCTATACCGAAGACACCACACATACAAAGAAAAGCATTGAAATAGCAGTACGAGTTCGGCGGAAGTTGGTTTACGGCAATGCGATGGAAATCGCAGAAATCGCAAACCATCTTCGGCGGAGGATACCGAAGTCCAGCCTTCAGTTGGGCACGGAAAATAGTAACCTCATCACTACGGTTTGAAAAGCTATATTGGTCCGAACGAGGCAACCTCGTAGTGACGTAGGAAGGAAGGAAGAACTTCTTTTTCCATCTTTTAAGTTTTGCAGAAGTAGTGCAGCAGGGGTAAGAAAGAAGGGCTTCCCAGCTTTCGGGAATAGGCATGACTGGCAAAAAACCGAGTTCGGGAAAATGCAAAAAGCTATTTCGAAGAAAAAAATTAGAAAAACAGAAGAAACTGGAAGCTAAAACCCACCAAACGTTTTGCCAAAATCCAGATTTGAGGACGCCGTCGTGAAATGATTGCCGGAAAACCACTCTGTCAAGAAGCACCGCCGTAAGAGAGTAGGAAAAACACTACGGCAATTGAGAGACAGAAGAGAGCAAAAGCAAAAGCAAAAGCAAAAGCAAAAGGGGGTTATGAAGGATTAAGGGTATATATAGACCGAGGAAGGGTAGGCGAATCGACGTCATAAGTGCTGTGCGAAGGCGAATCGTAGCCATAATTGCCCATTCTGCATAAAAAGACGCGCCCGCTGTAACCGATGTAACCCTCTCCAATGATGGCGTGCCACGTGTCAGCAACCACGCCAAATAAGGAACACGCTTTCTGACGAATAGCACGCCGCCCCAGACTGACACGCCTGGGCACGAGACGAGACGTTTCAGTGACTTACAAAGATTACAGAAAATAGGTTACCTCGGAGACACCAAGAGACAGTCTGTGCTACGTCTACGGACAGAAGGTGTATCTTCGGCACAGGTACCATGCATAAAGCCCCGAAGGGTACCCTCCGAAAGCTGACAAAAGCCAAAGTCCCTACTTCGGCTTCTAGGGGGGGCATG
>SMDT01002251.1:0-45580 GCA_005392925.1 Aquilaria sinensis | reverse complement strand
GTGGCCGGTTGAGCTTCAGGCGCGGACGGGGACTTCAGGAGTCCCTTGTCCTTTGAACGCCGAGTTTCAACAACGGCGACCTCAGAGTGCTTTCCCACAGACGACGCCAAATGATGCCCTGAGGCATCCTCATTAAATGACATTGTGACTTCTGGAGGGACTTCCTAAGAGGGAGAACGCCTGGAGCCCAGATTTCCCAGAGGAGCGCGCCTGAAAAGCTCAGAAGAGAGGGTTAGGAGGTCCCCGGAATGTTTTTCCGGGGTGGAGCCTCCAACGCCCAAGTCAGTGTGTTGAGAAGGTAAAAGAGGAGCACTAAAGGTTCTAGTGGCCTTGCCTGTTCGTGTTTTCTCAAGGGAAAAGGGGGTTTGGCCCTAGAGCGTCCCCCTTGCCAGGGTTTGTTTCCTGGTATTTATAGGAGTGTTTGGTCCGTTTAGATCATGACACGTGTTCGGTCAGATCTTTCATGTACCTTCAAGCGTAGGGGACAAGTGGCTGTTTGCAGGCTCCTCGAGCCTTGGTCCGAGACAGGTCGTGACAAGACCTGGACGGCGTGGACGTGTCAGACCGCCGTTCCAGGCGGCATGTAGCGCCTGCGGATGACATGTCAGAGGCTCCTTAAATGCTCCTGCCGTACTCCCGAGGTCCCCTGGGTGAGGTCATCCCTTGGTACGGACGTCCTTCTTTAGCCGGTGTGCCACTAGTTCGGGAAGCCCCCTAGCTCGGGGGTTCCACCTTCGGGCCAACTATTCTCCCATTTTGGAATAGCTAGACCTTCGCCTCCGAAGGCGATCTACTTGGTCCCCCGAGGGAGTTGGTAACGTTTTTGGAGTTCCTGAGGTATTAGCCGAAGTCTCGAGTTCGACATGTCTTGACTTTGCTACTTCCGAGGTCAGTGATAGTGTCTCCTTCGGGTGACATTAAGCTCTTCGGTTACCTTGTTTTCGGCAGGAGGCACAGGGTGAGAGAGGCGATAGTCCTTCGGCTATCAGGTTTCATCATGAAAGCCATGTTTTTTTCTACTATTACTAGGCCTAGAAATGATCCAACAAGTAGGATAGAATTTTCAAGCAAAATTGAAAATTTTCCATTTGTATATCAAGAGCCAGCAAGGAGGAAAAGAAAAAATAAAGTTACTGCAACAATGGAGACAAAGGCAATTGTTTCAGTCACAAAAGAAGTTATTAAGGCTTCTTTGATTGAGTAAGTTTTACCTGCACTAAAAAAAAATGACCTCAAACAAGTCCCATGAGGACAATATACATTCAGCAAGACAATGCAAAACCACATATTAAGGTTGATGACTTTGATTTTTAGGAAGCTGTAAGAGAAATTGGGCTGGGCTTAATAATCAATTGGTGTGCCAGCCTCCTAACTCTCCGGACATTAATGTGCTAGATTTGGGTTTTTTTTCAAGCCATACAATCTCTCCAGCACCAATAATCTCCGAAAAATATTGATGAATTAACAAGCGCTGTTGATAAAGTGTTTGATGAATTTCCATCTATAAGTTTGAATCATGTCTTTGTCACTTTGCAGTTATGTATGATAGAAGTGATAAAGTCAAATGGCTACAAGGCTACAAGATACCACATTGCCCGGAGCCCCCAAGTTTAAGGAGTACAATAGAAAATCTCAAACTGAAAGAAGCAGCAGGGACCTCAGTTTGTGTTCGTACAAGACAAATCTGGAGTCTGTGTTCATGAAGAAGCCGTTTGTGTCTCTACCAAAAGCTCGAAGCATTAATTAGAGGATTGTGTACATGAAAAGCATGCTAGAGAGTCGATCCCCCAAAATCTCTATTCTAAATTTTAATATTGTAATTTACGCTATAATTAATTTCAGGGAGTAATTTTTTACAAGCGAAATTTGTGCGTATAAATTTTTGGTGACTCTACTGGGGAAATTTTCTACCTCTCATCTCTCACATCGAGGAAGCTTTGAAGAAACTCAAGTAAAGATCATGGAAGCCAAAAGTGTTGCTATCAACACTGAGAATTTTGCGACAAAGGAAAAGGAAGTCACACCGGTCACTTGTGCAAAAGCTCGTGCTAAAGGATCTCAATTGGTGTCTCTGCTAAAGTAATTTTCTCGCAAAAGCAAAAAAGAAATAGTTGCTGTAGAGAATCAAGAAGTTCAACCAACAAAAGGAAGATCCAATCCTTTAAACCACTCCAACCACTCAAGTAGGAACAAAGAAGTGGGAGTTTCCGTCGAGAAAATAAGGGCTCGCTCATCTTCCGAGACATCAATAAAGAAGGCCACCACAAATGAAAAATCTAAAACTAGATCTGTGACTTTCCAAAAAAAAAGTGGGCAGATTATTCTTCATCCTCGGAGTCGAAGTTGCCGACCTTGGTAGCAGATTCTAGAAATCCTGAGGATCGTCTTGAGCAAATGGCATTTTCTATTGAAAGGTTGACAGCCAAACTTGAAGAGAAAGATACCCAGATTGCGTTGTTGATGAGTAAATTAAAAACTCAACATTTTCTCGGGGAAGCAACTATAAGTGGCACTAAGCAAGTTGTTGATCTTATTGCTGAAAAACTCGAAAACATGGAAAAACAGCAAAAGCAAAGTTAATATGATCGTATGGTCTTGCAAAGTGCTTTGAACGACACAGCCCAAAGGTTTGTGGCTTCATTGTCTGTGCAGCAACTACAACACATGATCATAGATACCATTCGAGCTTAATCCAGAGTGGCTCCATAATCATCCCTAGTGTATGCAAAGTCGTACTCAATGAGGATCGATGAGCTAAGGATGCCGTTAGGTATCAACCACCAAAATTCCAAAAATTTAATGGCAAGGGCAATCTGAAGCAACATGTGGTGCACTTCATTGAAACCTATAATAATGCCGAGACCTATGGTGATCTTATGGTGAAGCAATTTGTGCGATCATTGAGCTGCCTTTGACCGGTACATGGATATTCCTGCTGGATCCAATGATGGATTAGACCAACTTGAAAGAGAGTTTTTGTCATGCTTCTACAACACGAGAAGGACGGTCAACCTCCTAGAGTTGGCAGTAATCAGACAAATGAAGGATGAATCGGTGATAGAATACATCGAGCGATGGAAAGCCAACGTCCTCAATTGCAATGAGCGAATAAGTGAAGCATCTTCCATCGATATGTGTGCACAAGGGATGCACTGGGGAATACTTTATAGCTTGAAGGGAAATATGCGACACTCGTTTGAAGAACTTGCAAGAAGGGCTCACGACTTGAAGATCCAGATTGCAAGGCATGAGAGCTATATTCCAAGCGGTTCCTCTCAAAAGAAAAATGACAAGAAAGACAAGGAAGAAAAGGTTGTGAAAACAAAGAAAACCATGGTTGTAGCTACTACTCCAGTGAAGATCTCCAAAGGGAGCTCAAGTCTTGATACTAAATTTGTGAAGGGCCAACCGGATGTAAAGAAAAGATTGATACTCAAGGAACTTGAAGCAAAACAATACCCATTTGCAGATTCAGATATGCTGGCAATCTTGGACCAGTTGTTAGAAAGGAACTTGATAGAACTTCCAAATCCAAAGAGACCGGAAGAGGTTGGAAGAGTGGACGACCCCAACTATTGCCGATTCCACCATATCGTTGGCCATCCCGTCGAGAATTGCTTTGTGTTGAAAGATCTCATAGTCTGCATGGAAAAGGAAGGGCATATTAAATTTGATGATTTGGAGGAACCATTGGTTGCCAATGTTGTCGACATATGCTTTGGAGTGACTTCCCCAAAGTTCGTAGAAAAATATGAGAATGAACTCAAAATCTCTACTCAAGACTTTATAGAAAAAGAAAATACACTTGAAGTACTCACATGTGGCCCAAAAGATATTATCCCAGTGAAATTTGAAGTCGATGGCGAGGTAACAACTATTTATGCATACCATGTGATGTCCGGAGACGTCTTCGCTATTTGGTATTTATAGAAGTGTCTGACCCGTTCAGATCGTGACAGGTGTTTGGTCAGATCTGCTGTGTACCTTTGGACAAAGGGGACAAGTAGCTGTTTGTAGGCTCCCTCGAGCCTTGGTCCGAGACAGGTTGTGACAAGGCCTGGGCGGCGTCGGCGTGTCAGAGCGTCGTTTGAGGTGACATGGTGCGTCTGTGGGCGATGTGTCAGAGGCTCCTTAAATGCTCCTGCCGTACTCCCGATGTCCTTTGGGTGAGGTCGTTCTCTGGGACGAACACCATTCTTCGGGAGTTATGTTCGCAGTTCGGGGCGCTGCCTAGCTCGCAGGTTCCGCCTTCGGGAAATCCTCTCTTGCTTGCGGTAGCTGGTTCTTCTATCCCGAAGGCGATCCGTTCGATCCCCCGAGGGGGCTGTCTGCACCTTTGGAGCTCTCTGGGGCACTAGGCTAAATCCCAAGTTCGAGGCACTGGAATTCGCCTAGTCCGAGGTCAGTACTAGTGCCTCCCTCGGATGGTGCCAGGCTTCCCGAGCATGCTTTTGATAGGAGGTACGTTCTAGGAGAGGCGATAGTCCTTCGGCTATCACATGCCCCCTCCCTAGAAGCCGAAGTAGGGACTTTGGCTTTTGTCAGCTTTCGGAGGGTACCCTTCGGGGCTTTATGCATGGTACTTGTGCCGAAGATACACCTTTTGTCTGTAGACGTAGCATAGACTGTCTCTTGGTGTCTCCGAGGTAACCTATTTTCTGTAATCTTTGTAGGTCACTGAAACGTCTCGTCTCGTGCCCAGGCGTGTCAGTCTGGAGCGGCGCGCTATTCGTCAGGAAGCGTGTTCCTTTTTTAGCGTGGTTGCTGACACGTGGCACGCCGTCATTGGAGAGGGTTACACCGGTTACAGCGGGCGTGTCTTTTTATGCAAAATGGGCAATTATGGCGACGATTCGCCTTCGCACAGCACTTATGACGTCGATTCGCCTACCCTTCCTCGGTCTATATATACCCTTAATCCTTCATAACCCCACTTTTGCTTTTGCTTTTGCTCTCTCCTGTCTCTCAACTGCCGCAGTGTTTTTCCTGCTCTCTTACGGCAGTGCTTTTTGACAGAGTGGTTTTCCGGCAACCATTTCACGACGGCGTCCTCAAATCCGGATTTTGGCAAAACGTTTGGTGGGTTTTAGCTTCCAGTTTCTTCTGTTTTTCCAAATTTTTTCTTCGAAATAGCTTTTTGCCTTTTCCCGAACTCGGTTTTTTGCCAGTCATGCCTATTCCCGAAAGCTGGGAACCCCTTCTTTCTTACCCCTGCTGCACTACTTCTGCAAAACTTAAAAAATGGAAAAAGAGGTTCTTCCTTCCTTCCTACGTCACTACGAGGTTGCCTCGTTCGGGCCAATATAGTTTTTCAAACCATAGTGACAAGGTTACTGTTTTCTGTGCCCAACTGAAGGCCGGACTTCGGTACCCTCCACCGAAAATGGTTTGCGATTTCTGCGATTTCCATCCAATTGCCGTAAACCAACTTCCGCCGAACTCGTACTGCTATTTCAATGCTTTTCTTTGTATGTGTGGTGTCTTCGGTATAGAGCCACACTTTGTCATTTTTCTGTAGTACTACAAGCTCTTCGTGATCCCAAAGGGTGGCTTCTATTTCATGCTACCTCGGGGGTCAGGGAGCAAAAAATACAAGTTCACCTTTGCCAACAAGGACAGCTGGCGAGGGTGGCAACAGAAATTCTTCTTTATGAAGAAGGAAGAGGCCTGGTCGTACGTCCCGACGAAGTGGGCTCAGTGAAAGCTCGTGATGGATGTCGTTGACCCGAAGATACTGTTAACTCCCGATTTAACACCTATTTTTGCGGACTTTGACAAGCGCATCCGAGCGGTCTCTGACTGGGATTCCGAGGTCCCACCGCGCCCCCTTTACCCCTTTCCAATTAACTGGAAGTTGATGACCGAAGAAGTCCTTCGGGAGTTGAAGGTGGTAAAGGAGCACGAAACGGACCTCGAGATGCCGGCTCCTGCCATTGCTGGGAAGGACTCCTGGCTGGTAAAACTTCTTCAGAAGGACATTACTTATGAAGATTTTTTCGAAAGTAAGTCATCTCCTAGTCCCCTTGTTTTAATTTCATCTTGGACTTACGCTGATGTTTTCTCTCTTTTTCAGAGATGGGCAGGGATACTGCTGCCTATTACCGATCGCTTTTCATCGGGCAAGCCGAGAAAGGTGAACAAACAAAGAAGGTTGCCTCCCGAAGACGGAAGGCGGCTAGCGGGGGGCCTCCGGCAGCCAAGCGATCGAAGAAGACCGTGCCCCCTCCTATGCCGGAGATTTCCGACGAGGTGGGCGAGGAGCCCGAGGTAACCGTTGCTGCACCTTCGACTGAGGTCGGTGCAGATGTCGCTCCTTCAAGCCCTAATTCGGCGGCTCTTCTGGACGCTTTGGTGGAAGCCCCTTCTGCCGAAGATCGCCGCAAGAGGAAAGGGAAGGAGATTTCTTCTGAGGGGGCCCTGGATTCTGGCAACGACGTTGCCGAAGTGCCACCAGGTTTGATGCCTTAGACACTCAATTTCTGAATTTTTTGGCAGCTACTTGTGTTTGACAATTTTTCTGCTTTTGTCGTGCAGAGGAGATTCTTCCTCCGGATTGGGTTGCCGAGCACGCCCGGAAGCGGGCCCTTCGGGATGCCCATATCCCGAAGGGGAAGATTCCGAAGGAGCCATTTTGGTCTTTTACGGAGGACATGGACATGTACTCCGAAGACTGCCCGCTAATGGCCAAGGAGATTGCAAAGGGGGTTCTTACTGAAGCTTCTTTCAGGGCCCTTGCGGGGGCTCATCCGGATGATGACTCCCTCGCCGCGAAGCTTTCCGAGCACGCCGCCCAGGTGTGTTTCTCACCTTGCCCTTTCCTTTTTCTTGTCTCTGATTTCTTCTAAGTATTTGCCTTTCCTATTTTTTGCCTTGTCTCATTCTTGCCTCTGTTTTTCTGCAGCTGCTGGGATATGCCGGATTCCTCAGAGTTCGGGTGGCGAGGTAGGGGATGTACCGGGCCGCCGCTTCAAAGACTATAGAACAATACCAGACCCAGTGCGCGGACCTGCTTGCTTGGAACACTCAGCTGGCCCAGGCTTCGGCATCAGACATTGCTGCCCTTCCGGAGGAGTTTGCGAAGGAAAAAGAAGAACTTATAAAGGACTCCTCCCAGAAGATTTCCGACCTCGGTGAAAAAGTGGCGGAGCTGACTTCGGTTAATGAGGCACTTCAAAAGGAGAAGTCGGATTCTGCGGCTCTTCTGGCGAAGGCGGAGGCCGAGAAAGCCGCACTTCAAGCCGAGGTCGATTCTTCGAAGAAGGGGAAGGATGAGTCGAGGAAAAAGAAGGTGAAGGCGTTAAGGAAAAATGTTGAAGACCTGGAGAGGGAGCTTAATGATCTTGGGGTCGAGAAGAGGAAATCCGACGAGATGACCAAAGTTGGTTTTCAAGACGGGTTTTGTCTCGTTCGTCATCAAGTTCTTCTGAGGTTTCCAGATCTCGACCTTTCTTTCCTGGAGGCCCTAAATATTCCTGAGGGACCTCGGTGGACTTGGTCCAAGCTCGAGCACTTGAACCTGCCTCAGACTCTTCCGGCGCGGGTGGTGGCGGAAAAAGATGCAGGGGCTAGTGGCTCCCGGGACGCCGAGAATCCCTAATTTATCTAAGGCCCCTTCTGCCTTCTATTTCTTTTTCCTTGTGCTCTTTCTTTCTTGCTAGTCCTTCTTCTTTGTAAACCGATCTTGTCTGTTAATAAAGACTTTTTTTCTTTCCTGTAAGAAATTTTGGCTAAGTCTTTTTTGTGAGATTGTTCATTCCTTTTTGCCCCGAACGCGTTTGCTCAAGAGACTTCGGAAGATTAGATCGGTTCTCTGTGAGCCTTTGTATTTAGAAATTCTCGCAAGGTTTTACATTTCCTATTGTCCCGAACATGCTTGTTCAGGGGATTTCAGGAAATCGCACCCATGCTTATTCTGGCGACCATCTTCGCGGAATTTTAGTATTTTTTTTGTTCAAGAATCTTTCTTTTCAGAAGCCCGTGTAGCTAGAAAATTTTTCTAACTTTGTACAATGTAAACCCTTTCGTCAAGATTCTATGCATAGAACTTTTTCAAGGCATCTGAATGCCAAGTGTTTTTTAATTCTACGCCTTCGGCGTCACCGAGCTTGTACACCCCTCTTCGTACTTTGGCAAGAACCAGATAAGGTCCCTCCCAATTCGCGTGAAGTACGCCGTGTGATGGCCTCCGGGGTGCGAATTCCGCCTTTCGGAGAACGAGATCACCCTTTTTTATTCCTTTTGGCCTAGCTCGCAAGTTTATAGCGGCGGCCACTCTTTGCTGGAAAGCTTTCCTTCTTAGTTCCGCTATTTCTCTATGTTCGCCGACGAGGTCGAGCTTGGTTCTTAAGCCGAGGTCATTTCCACTTTCATCAAATACCTGCACTCGTATTGATGGTTGCACTACCTCTACTAGGATTATGGCCTCCGTACCGAAGACGAGTGAGAAAGGAGTTTCCCCTGTAGCCCTTCGGGGCGTTGTTCGGTAACTCCATAGTACGCTTTGGAGTTCTCCTGGCCATTTTCCTTTTGCCTCTCCCAGTCTCTTTTTTAGTCCATCTTTTATGGTCCTGTTAGATACTTCCACCTGCCCATTGCTTTGGGGGTGAGCTACCGGGGCGAAGTGCATCTTTGTTCCGAGGTTGCTGATAAACTCTTGGAACCCTTTGTCTATGAACTGGGATCCGTTATCAGCCACTAGTACCCTCGGTATGTCGAATCTGCATACTATGTTTTTCCACACGAACTTGCGCACTTCTCTTGCCGAGATAGTCGTCAAAGGTTCTGCCTCGACCCATTTAGAGAAATAGTCTACTGCGACTAAGCAGAACTTCACGCCCCCAGGCGCTGTCGGGAGCGGCCCGATAAGGTCTATGCCCCAAACGGCGAAGGGCCAGGGATAGTTTGCCGAAGTCACCAGCTCCGAGGGTGTTCTCTGGATTTTTGCATGTCTTTGGCAATTACCACATTTCTGGACGAACCGCCTAGCGTCTTTCCTCAGGGTAGGCCAAAAGTATCCTTGGCGAAGTATCACCGCTGCCAGGGCGTCGGTTCCGATGTGCGAACCACAAGCGCCTTCGTGAACTTCTTGGAGGATTATTTCAATATCCTCTTCGCCAACACACCTCTGTAGCGGATTTGCATATCCCTGCCGATATAGCTCTTCTCCAATTAGAAAGAAACGACCGGAGCGTCTCCGCACTTTTGCTGCTTCATTGGGGTCTTCGGGGAGCGTATTGGTTTCGAGATATGTTTTTATTGGGTCTTTCCAGCTTCTTCCCGAAGTCATTATGCTCAGCACTGTAATGCTCGGCTGGCTTAGCACCTCAGTATATGCTTTTGATTTTGCCAATTCATCTGCCTCAGCGTTATGTCTGTGAGGCACGCTCTCGATTCGCACGGTGTCGAATTCTCGAATAAGCTTCGTTACTAATTCATGGTATTTTTCCAGTGTTGGATCCTTCGCCCCGTAGTCCCCTGCTGTTTGCCGAACTACTAGCTGGTCGTATGGGCTTTCAAGTTTCTGACACCAATTTTTCTGGCCAGGCGCAAGCCCGCTATGAGAGCTTCATATTCAGCCATATTGTTGGTGACATTGAAGCTGAACTTAATGGCCTTCATTACTTCCAGGCCTTCGGGGCCTTTAATGATCACCCCTGCTCCTTGGTGCTCGGCGCCCGAGGCACCATCAACGTACAAGGCCCATTCTGGCTCATTTCGTCGGGACTTGGGTGGCTGTCCTCGGTAATGGGGACCTCGGCAATGAAATCTGCCAAGGCTTGAGCTTTTATGGCTTTCCGAGGTTCATAAGTGATGTCGTGTTCGCTCTATACACCATTTGGAGAGCCTTCCCGAATGGTCAACCTTCTTCATGACGTCCCGCAGGGGTACTACACCATTTGGAGAGCCTTCCCGAATGGTCAACCTTCTTCATGACGTCCCTTCTTCATGCAGGGGTAAACTACTTCGGACGATGATGGGGTGAGCCTGAAAATATGGTCGTAGCCTTCTTCCTGCCAGGACCAAGGCATATATAGCTTTCTGTAACAAAGGATATCTGATTTCGGCGCCATGCAGGGACTTGCTCACATAGTAGACTGGCCACTGCTTCGCCCCTTCCTCTTTCACAAGGACTGAGCTTACTGCTTTTTCTGTGACGGCGAGGTACAACACAAGAGGTTCTCTTTCGCGGGGCTGTCGCAAAGTGGGCAGGCGAGCCAAGTAGATTTTGAGTTCTTCCCAAGCTTTTTGGCAGTCCTCATTCCAAGGACGATCATTACTCTCGAGGTCGTCCTCCCTTTTTGCTGCCTTAGTGAGGACTTTGAAGAATGCTCGACACCGGTCTCCATATCTGGAAATAAATCTGCTAAGGGAGGTTATTCTTCCAGCAAGTCTCTGCACATCTTTTATTGTGGCAGGAGTTCGGAATTCCAACAGAGCCTTAATTTTTTCTGGGTTAGCATCAATGCCTCTTTCTGATACCATGTACCCAAGGAACTTTCCCGAAGTTACCCCGAAGGTGCACTTCTCGGGGTTAAGGCGAATTCCGAAGGTCCTGAGCTGGTGAAAAGTCTCCCTTAGGTCTGTGACATGGTCAACAGGCAGCTTGCTTTTGACTATCATGTCATCTACGTAGACTTCCATGTTCCTCCCTATTTGGTCATTAAAGACCTTGCTCATCAACCTCTGGTAGGTGGCTCCTGCGTTTTTGAGCCCGAAAGGCATCCTGGTGTAACAGTATGTCCCCCCCTCGGTGATGAAGGCTGTTTTTTCTTCGTCTTAGGGGTCCATCTTTATTTGATGGTAGCCGCTGAAGGCGTCTAGGAAACTTAGGAGCCCGTATTCGGCAGTTGAATCTACCAGTTGATCTATTGGCGGGAGAGGATATGAATCTTTTGGGCAAGCATTGTTCAGGTTTCTGAAGTCGATGCACATCCGAAGTTTGTTGCTTCCTTCTTTTGTGGCGATCACCACATTGCTTAGCCATTCGGGGTACTTGACCTCCCTGATTACATCTGCCTCCAATAAACGTTGGACTTCGGTTTTGACGAAGTCATTTTTATGGGCTGAGATGCCTCGTTTCTTTTGCCGGACAGGCTTTGCTTCCGGACTTACTTTGAGGCTATGTTGTATTACGCGCGGATTTACCCCCGGCCTGTCTTTCGGCGAGTAGGCGAACAGGTCTTTATTCATTACCAGAAAGGATACAAGTTTTTTCTTATCTCCTTCGGACAAGTTTTTTCCTATTTGGGTACTTCGTCCTGGGATAAGTTCCACTTCTTCCATTTCCACCTTGCCAGAAACTTCTTTCTCGCCATTTTTTGACTTTGAAGCCCCTTCTTCTACAGCTTGTGTGAAATTGTTTGCTGGGGCTTTTCGGGCTTTGACGAACACCTTTCTTACTTCGCCCTGATCTATGAAGATTTCTGCGTCTCCTTCCTTGGTGGCGAAAGTGACAGTCAAATGTCTCACGTCAGGGCGAATGTGCAGATTTCCCTGCGTCTGCCTTCCAAGGATGGCGTTGTATGATGAGGGGACATCCATGACGATGAACCTCGCCATCGTCGAGGCAAACAACTCAGCTGCTCCTTTGACCGAAGTCCCTCTCATCATTAATGGAAGGTCGATCCACCCGAGGACGGGTAACTCGGAAGGTCCTACCCCGAAGGTCGGTGAAGTGACAGGCCTGAGATCATTGATGGATATGCCTAAGCTCGGCAGCAGTTGTGAAAATAGGACGTCAGCGTTTGATCCGTCATCAAGCAATACCCTTTTGACATCCCAGTTTCCAATTCTTGCCATGATCAGCATCCCAGTTTCCAATTCTTGCCATGATCAGGAGTGGGTCGTCGTGAGGGAAGACGACTGTGGAACCATCTTTTCGGGATACCTTCTTCGCTGGACTTTGATAGTCCATGACAGCTATTTCCCTGGCCTTCCTTTTTCTTTTCGAGGATGGGAGCCCCGTCGTGATTGTTTGTATGACTCCCGCAGGGGGTGGAGGGCGCCTCTTCGGACTTCGGTTTCTCCGCCTGTCAGAGTCGTAGTCCTCATCTTCTACCTTTCCTTCCTCCTCTTTCCTCCCCTTCGGGGAAGGCAATCGTAGGTACCGCCGAAGTTGGCCTTGTTTTATCAGCGATTCAATATACTTCTTCAGCTGGAAGCAATCCTCAGTGTCGTGGCCATGATCGCGATGAAATTGGCAAAACTTCTTCATGTTTTTTCTATTTTCAGCGGTCATGGCCCTTGGCCTCTGAACTTGTGTTCCCTGCTTTCCCAGAGTCATGAGGATGTTGGTCCTCGTGGTGTTCAGCGCTGTGAAGTTCGGGGGTTTCCTTCCTCGCATTCTCCGGGGTTGGGGTGGCTGGTCGGTCGGATAGCGTGCCTGCTGGCTGGACCCCTCGCCACGGGTGTGCTCGGGCTTGGGTCCGCCCATTCTTAGTTCTTCGGCCGTCATGTCCTGTTCGGCTCGTCGGTAGAATTCGCCCAGTGTGTCTGGAGGGTCCTTGGAGAATTCGTAGAAGAGTTGGGAATCCCTCCGAAGGCCCCTTGTCATGGCGAGGATGCGTATTTCGGGCCGAAAGTCTGGAACACTTAAAGCCTCTCTGTTGAACCTCTCGACATAGTCGCGTATAGTTTCTCCGCTTCTTTGCGCTATGTCGAACATTTGAACGGGCATCTTCACCGTCGGGCGACTCCCGATGAACTGTTGGGTGAAGGCTGTTGATAACTCCTGGAATTTTTCGATGATTCCTGGAGCCAAGGAGTTGTACCACACGGTTGCTGGCCCGGAGAGGGTGACCTCGAAGCACTTGCACAAGGTGGCGTCGTCCGCACCGTGCATCATCATGCTGCGTCTG
This sequence comes from Aquilaria sinensis, assembly GCA_005392925.1. Lineage (NCBI taxonomy): Eukaryota > Viridiplantae > Streptophyta > Magnoliopsida > Malvales > Thymelaeaceae > Aquilaria > Aquilaria sinensis. Next base: position 32,723 of record SMDT01002251.1, on the reverse strand, counting down.
TACTTCGTCAGGTGGGCCTGTGGTTCGGTCCGACCATCGTACGTCTCTAGCCGAGGTACCCTGAAGTCGCCTGGCATAGCTGCCTCGACCACAGCTCGGGTGAAAGGAGATTGATCCCCACAAAAAGACTCAGACAGTCTGGCCCAAACTGGCTTGCGAGCCACCTGCCTCTCGACTTGGTCCAGCCTTGCCAATATTTTCTCCATGAGGGCGGCGGCGCTAGGTTCTTCCTCAAGTGGAGGAGATTGACGGCGCCTCTTCGGAGAATGGCTTCGTCGTCGGGGAGAGGGTGACCTCGTCTCGGGCAAAGGGCTCATTCGGAGTCGAATTTTGGGTTGGTTGGGCCCCGTTTGCCCTGGAAGGCGTGCCCCGAGGGGCATATTTTCTGTTGAAGACTCCTCACGTGGGTCTTCACTCCCCGAACTGCGGCGGACTGCTTTGGGGCTCTTTTCCCGAGGGCGTACCGGTGAAGGAGACCTTTGGGTTTGAGCTTGTTGTGGCCATCTTCTGTCTATCTGTTGTGTCATCTCAGCCACAACAGAGCGTTGGAAGTCACGGAGGAAGCTCATGGTTATGACCAGAGGACGTTCTTCCTCGGGCGTGGAAGTCCCTGGAAGAGTTTGCTCAGCAGCCGGTTGGACTTCAGGCGCGGACGGGGACTTCGGGAGTCCTTTGTCCTTAGAACGCCGAGTCTCAACGACGGCAACCTGAGGGTGGGTTCCCACAGACGGCGCCAAATGATGTCCGGAGACGTCTTCGCTGGAGGACATGGTGGTTTCTGGAGGGACTTCCTGAGGAGGAGAACGCCCGGAGTGGAGGTTTCCCAGGGAGTGGTACCTGAAGAGCCCAAAAGGAAAGGTTAGGAGGTCCCCGGGATGTTTTTCCGGGGAGGAGCCTCCGACGCCCAAGTTAGTTTTCTGAAAGGTGAAGGAAAGAGAGCACTCAGGGGTTTAGTGGCCTTGCCTGTTCGTATCCTCTCAACTAACTGACCAACCCTTTGCAAGGGGCTGCTATTTGGTATTTATAGAAGTGTCTGACCCGTTCAGATCGTGACACGTGTTCGGTCAGATCTGCTGTGTACCTTCGGACATAGGGGAAAAATAGCTGTTTATAGGCTCCCTCGAGCCTTGGTCCGAGACAGGTTGTGACAAGGCTTGGGCGGCGTCGGCGTGTCAGAGCGTCGTTTGAGGTGTGTCAGAGGCTCCTTAAATGCTCCTTCCGTACTCCCGATGTCCTTTGGGCGAGGTCGTTCTCTGGGACGAACACCCTTCTTCGGGAGTTATGTTCGCCGTTCGGGGCGCTGCCTAGCTCGCAGGTTCCGCCTTCGGAAAATCCTCTCCTGCTTGCGGTAGCTGATTCTTCTATCCTGAAGGCGATTTGTTTAATCCCCCGAGGGGGCTGTCTGCACCTTTGGAGCTCTCTGAGGTACCAGGCTAAATCCTGAGTTCAAGGCACTGGAATTCGCCTAGTCCGAGGTCAGTACTAGTGCCTCCCTCGGATGGTGCCAGGCTTCCCGAGCATGCTTTTGATAGGAGGTACGTTCTAGGAGAGGCGATAGTCCTTCGGCTATCACCATGGTATGCCAAATTACTCTAAAGACCCAAATGCCCGAAGCTTCTATGAAGTTATGGTCGATGACTTAGATACATAGGAGTCCTCATCTGAGTCAGAAGATGAAGTCGGTCATGGATGGTCAACGTTCATAAGTAAGAAAGAAAAGTATGCTTGGACAAGAAGGGTAAGTATCCCAAGTCCTTCAAAAGTGTTCGACCTGATGAGCTACCGAGCAGAAAAGCCAACTGGGTGGGGAGATTTAACAAGTTCTAGTTCATCAGACAAGAACGACGATGAATGGACAATGGTAAGAGACAGAAGACAAAGAAGGAATCAACCACCACACTATCCCTTGCTAGAAGCTCCGAAAAACAAAAAACTAGAAGGGTGTAACCCCATAAGAGTGTATCCTCCAATGCCTAGGAAAGTTCGGAAACCACTACATCCAACAGGTGCAGAATCACCACAGGTGGTTAGGAGGTCCGTGGCACTGCTTGACTATTTCCCAAAGTCATACTTTATAAAACATAATGTGGAGGTAAACGTTACAGGCGTTCTCGGAGATAACAAATCAAGTTGTAGCCAAAAGGGACCCGACAAAGTAAGCATTCGAGGTAAGGTTGATATGGTAAAGGCTGGCATCATCTCTAAACTCAAAGATCTCCCTGTAACCATGACCATGAATTAAGTCCTCAAGTTACCACAAGATGTTCGGCTAGCCTTACTTCAAATGCTCATTGACTCAGTAGCTTATGAAGGAAAAGTGTTTCACAAAAAGGCAAATGATAAGCATGTCACCTGCATGGCTACAATATCTTTTGATGATGAAGACTTACACTTGGGCCATCTTCTGCATAATCGACCTCTTTATGTAAGTGGATATATTTGCGAACACCAGATTGGGAGGATATTAATTGATGGTGGCTCCACTGTAAATATCATGCCTATTCGAACACTAAAGAAGATCGGGTTATCCACAAAGGATCTTTCAAGTAGCAAGTTGATCATCCAAGGCTTCAACCAAAAGGGCCAATGCTCTATAGGGAAAATTCAGCTTACCATAGAGATAAAAGAGTTGAAGACCTCCGCTTTGTTCCATGTTCTTGATGCAAATACTTCATATGACTTACTACTCGGCGTACTTGGATGCATGAAAATGGAGTTGTACGATCAACTTGGCACCAATGCTTTAAGTATATTGATAGTGATGGAAGCATCAAGTGTGTTGTGGTAGAAACTGCCCCTTTTGACATTGAGAAAACCCATTTTGCCGATGCCAAGTTCTACCTAGAGGACTGCCAGGATACTAAGCCTAAGGCTTTTTCCATAATGCTCCTTAAAGCAAAGAGCACCAAGGGAACATTCCTGCCTCGACCAGTAAACCCTGTTTTTCTAAAGAAGATGTTAAAGTGCTAAAAGAAGACTTGGTCCTACCAATTTCCTCGCTCTCCAAATTGGTTGTGTCTGATAAACCTACAAAAAAAATGAAAGAATTTCAAAACTTGAAAGCAAATGCATGGTTTGGTCCCAAGGTCGGCAGGATATGGTAAGGGTGAACCCCGGCAACCTGGTGATTTGGATGCAATCCTTGAAAAAAAGCAACTTGGAGAAAAAGCATGGTTTAGGATATCAGCCATTTAACCTCGTAAAGAATGCATCATGCAACCTGGTGATGATTCAGATTTATGAATATAATGAAGACCAAGTAAAGTTGCAAGTTAACCATGAGGAAAGAGAAACCTGTGAGAATGTTCGAGTCTTCGTATTTAAACGCTTTGGACCAAAAGCCTCTACTAATAATATACAAAGAGCCTTAGTTTTTGCACGACTTGGGCCAAATGGAGCTCATCCGAAAGCACAAGCAAAGGCCAAGCGCCAGAGGCAAAAGAGACAAAGGCGTCGCCACCAAACATTTCACGAAGATGATGATCCTCAAGAAGAAGTAGCCTTCTACAATAATGTCGCACTTGAAGGGCAAGATCAAGATGAGCTGAGCATGGAGGAAGTAGTCGAGAGAACTGAACCAAGCCCTGCATCTAAAGCTTTTGAGGAAGGGGACAAGTAACTGTTGATGACTTGAATGAACTAAATGTAAGGACGCTGGATCATCTAAAGCCGGTATTTGTGAGCACCTTGCTGAGTCCTGAAGAGGAGGCGAGGTACTTTGAGCTACTAAAAGAATATGAAGATTTCTTTGCATGGTCCTATAGGGAGATGCCCGGATTGGATCCAAAGATCGTTGTCCATCACCTTGTCGTGAAGCATGGATCCCGCCCCAGCCAACAGGCTCAACGGAGATTTCAGCCAAAACTTATTCCACAAATTGAGGCTGAAGTAAATAAGCTTATTGATGCGGGTTTCATTCGAGAAGTTAAGTATCCCACCTGGATTTTATATTGTGGTTGTAAGGAAGAAGAATGGCCAAATCAAAATCTGCATAGACTTTCGGAATCTGAATTTAGCCTGCCCAAAGGATGACTTCCCCTTGCCAATAACAGAATTTATGATTGACTCAACGACGAGACACGAAGCTTTGTCTTTCATGGATGGGTTCTCTGGTTACAACCAAATTCGCATGAATCCGAAAGATGAAGGGTTTACAGCTTTTTGTACTCCAAAGGGTATCTATTGTTACAAAGTTAAGCCGCTTTGACTCAAGAATGCCGGTGCAACTTACCAACGAGCGATGAAAATAATCTTTGATGACATGTTGCACAAGAAAGTAAAATGTTATGTTGATGACTTGGTGGTGAAGACGAAGAACAAGTCATAGCACCTAAAAGACTTGCATAACATCTTTGACTGAATTCGCAAATACCAACTAAAGATGAATCATCTCAAATGTGTTTTCAGTGTTACATTTGGAAAGTTCTTAGGATTTATTGTCCGCCATCGTGGCATCGAGGTTAACCGATCAAAGATAGACGCAATCCTGAAAATGTCTGAGCCAAGTAACACTCATGAACTTAAAAGCTTGCAAGGAATATTAGCATGCATAGTGCAATTTATTTCCAACGTAGCAGGACAATGCCACCCGTTTAGTAAGCTCCTAAAAAAGGATATGCCTTTTATTTGGGATGACGTTTGCAAGAATGCATTTCAAAGTATAAAGGACTATTTACTTAATCCACCCGTTCTTGCTGCTCCAATTCAAGGAAAGCCTTTAATATTATACATAGCTGCCCAAGAACACTCATTGGGGGCACTTCTTGCTCAACAAAATGATGATGGGAAGGAAAATGCACTATACTATTTGCGTCGAAGGCTAGTGAGGGCGGAGGTAACTATTCTCCTATTGAGAAGATATGCCTTGCACTGATCTTTGCTATAAAGAAGCTAAGGCAATATATGCTAGCCCATATAGTCCATCTTGTGTCAAGGGTCGATCCATTGAAGTACTTGACATCAAGACTGGTACTTTCGGAAAGGTTGGCTAAATGGGCTCTTCTTCTGTCTGAATTTGACATAGTGTTTATCTCACAAAAGACAATCAAAGGACAAGCATTGGCAAACTTTCTAGCTAATCACCCTATACTAGCAGAATGAGAACTCCTAGAATACCTACTAGATGAGGAAGTCTTCTTTGCACAAATTATCCCGACCTGGAAGATGTTCTTTGACGGTGCATCTCGAGAGTATGAAGCAGGGGCAGGTGTGGTGTTCGTTTCTCCCTACAATGAAGTTTTGTCATACTCTTTCAGCTTACTCAAGAAGTGCTCGAATAATGTAGCGGAGTACCAAACCTTGCTAATTGGATTTGAAGTAGCCATGGACATGCAAATCCAAGAATTGGAGATCTTTAGAGATTCTAAGCTGGTGATCAATCAACTTCTCCAAAAATATGATGTTCGAAAACCTGAGCTACTTCATTTATTCAAATATGCAAGATATTTACTGGAGCGGTTAGATCAAGTAAGCATCCATCATGTTGCCTGGGGGCACAATCGACATGCTAATACTTTAGCCAACCTGGCAGCTGTTCTAACAAATTTAACCGAGCAAGAAGCCTCGATCCAAGTACACAAGAGATGGGTGGTATCGCAAATGCTAGTTGAGAAATATGGGTCTAGTCATACTATCTTCATCATCGAACCAAAAGAGGATTGGCGACAACCATTTATTAGTTACTTGGAACATGGTAACCTACCTAAAGACCCTCACCGTCAATCTAATATTCGCCAAAGAGTACCAAGGTTCATTCACTTCAAGGAAGTTCTTTATCGCCGCTCTATCGAAGGAGTCCTCCTCAAATGCTTAAGTGATGAAGAAGCTGGCCAAGTTATAGAAGAAGCTCATTCTAGAATCTGTGGAGCTCATCAATCTAGACCAAAACTTTACCATCATATCAAAAGAATGGGATATTATTGGCCAACTATGTTGAACGATTGCATCAGCTACGCCAAGAAATGTCAAGCCTGCCAGTTTCATGCCAACCTTATTCATCAACCTCCGGAGTTTTTACATCCTACAGTGGCTTCCTGGCCTTTTGATGCTTGTGGGCTTGACATTATGGGGCCAATCACTCTTCAGTCATCCGCTGGGCACTCATTCATCTTGGCCACTACAGATTATTTCTCAAAATGGGCAAAAGCTATCCTATTGAAGGAAGTCAAGAAGGAGAATGTAGTAGAATTCATCAAAATAAATATCATTTATCGATATGGAGTTCCCCACTACATCATCACCGACAATGGAAAGCCGTTCTACAATAAATTGGTGGATAAACTTTGTGCCAAATTCAAGTTTGTCTAACATAACTCATCTATGTACAACGCTACAACAAACAGTTTAGCTGAAGCCTTCAATAAAATATTGTGCAACCTTTTGAAAAAGGTCATCTCAAGATCAAAGAGAGATTGGCATGAGAAAGTTGGAGAAGCCCTTTGGGCATATCAAACAACACATCAAACCCCTATTCAAACAACTCCATATTCCTTTGTCTGTGGCATAGAAACAGTCATCCCTTTGAAATGCCAAATTCCTTCCTTAAGGATAGTTTTGTAAGAAGGATTAACCAATGAGGAAAATGCCAAGTTGAGGCTAGAAGAGTTGGATGCTTTAGACGAGAAAAGACTTGAAGATCAACAACACTTAGAGTACTATCAAGCTCGCATGGCAAAAGCTTTCAACAAGAAGGTGTGCTCGAGGACTTTCCAAGTTAGACACCTGGTGTTAGCCATTAGGACACCAATCATCATGACGAAGAGCGTCGGAGGAAAGTTTGTGTCAAAGTGGGATGGCCCGTACGTGGTGACCGAAGTCTACACCAACGGTGCTTACAAGATAGTGGATAAGGACGATTTAAGAATCGGCCCATCAATGGAAAGTTCTTGAAGAAGTTTTATGCATGAAGGCTTCGGGGCATGCTCCTTGTCACAAGAGCCTAAACTGTATGACAAAACAAAAAAAAAGCACAAAAAAAAAATGCAATACTCCTGGCCCGCATGAGTATAAACTGTGTATAGTGAAATCCTACAAAATAATGTAATACTCCTTGCCCGCATGAGTATAAACTGTGTACGGAAAAATCCTCAAAACAAAAAATGTAATACTTCTGGCCCGCACGAGTATAAACTGTGTATGGCAAAATCTTCACAACAAAAATGTAATACTCTTGGCCTATACGAGTATAAATTGTGAATGGCTAAATCAAATGAAAATTTCCCTTTTGAGCTATGTTTTTCTTGTCACTTAGTTCAGGTACATCATTATTATTAAGGTTGGGATGTTATTTGAAGGTTGGGAATAAGTAAGACAATAAGAATTAAAAAATAAAAGAGACATCTTTATTGCACTCCAGAATCCCACTACAGTTTACTTAATCCTAAAAAAAAAAAAAAAAAGGAAAATAAAGCTACATGGAAATGGTGGCCTAACCCCCAGAAAAAATGTCTAAAAGCACATTCTCAAGTTCTTGCCTTCGCCGATTTACTACTTCAATCCTTGATCCCCCTGCAGCTAAGCGATATTTGATTTCTTCACGCCTTGCATCCAAGGAACTGAGTGCTTCAAGAGATTTCTAACTCTTATCTCAGAACATGTCAATGGCTGTTAATGAATCGGCCACTTGCTGTTGAAGCTTCTCTATCTGGGCATTAGCATTTTCTATGATATTAACATGTGAATTTATCTTCTCAGCAAAATTCGCCACTCGTGAAGTATGAATGCCAGATTCTGCTTCAATAGAAGCAAGCTCCCTCTGATTTACCTCTGGGTCCAATGACTGCATGGCTTCCTGCCTCTGTGAAAGGTACACCTCAGTTTCTTTAAATAGAGAATCCATTTTTTCAAATAAAGGGAAGCAATCCACAAAGAAACATTTTCTCAGAAGATTAGGAATTTCATCCCTCTTGCGCCATCAATCTTGTAGTGAAGAAAATCCATTTTGCAAAGCACCATCACATTCCTTCTTCAAGTAGTCTATGAGGTCACAGTAAATAATCTCTTTAATAAGATCCACTGAAGCAAAAGACTCCTTTGGCATGCTGGAAGCACAAGAGAATATTGGCACAATTTATGGGTTTCCTTTTAAAGGAGGAGGTGTCGGGACTATATCAATGATAGGTGTCATGCACGGAGAATCTATGACTTGACCATTCGACACAACCTCCACTTCATCTTTCTCATTTGAATTATCTTCTATAGGACTATCAGATAAACCATCTAGAACTCCAATCGTCTCAATGCCATGTGCCAAGCCCTCTTCAGAGATAGAGGTGTTTTGATTCTGGTACATCAAGGAAGACTGTAACTAGAAGAAGATTAAATAAACTAAAATGAAGAAAACAAAAAAATAATTTTTTTTTGAATCAAAACAGAAGAGAGATACTTACCCTTATTAAGAGACTTCGGGGACATACCAAGACTATTCCCTAAGCTTCGACAAGAAGAAGAACATTTGTTACTTGAAGCTTGCACTCTAGGCTCCGGCAAAAGCTGCTCACGAGGTTTCAGCTTGATCTTTTTTCCCGTAGGAACCACTGATGCTCCTATCACCGGACGCTTCTTTGGATCTAGGCTTTACTCCTTAACTAAGGTTCGTGGAATTTTGACATAAGATAACTCGAAGCTTGGTTTCTCGCTTTCCAACAATACAGAGATTGGAATTTTTTCCAAAGTAGGGAGTACATCATTTTTCCACCAATTTGTATAGCTCAAGTCAACTTGCAAGCTAATGATAGAAGAAAACTTGGGGAAATGGAACTTAGCACCTATACCAATCTAAGTCAAAGGTAACTACGCTTCATATAAGAAGTCAAGTCGAGAAGGAAGAGTAGTATGCTTTGGGTTGCCAGGAAGCCTCTGAAGAAAACCATGTTGCTGAGCAAACCGATGAGGATTATAATACTCTGAGATAAAGGTATTGTTTTGATGATATGTCAAGTACCCGGGACGGAGGCTCATCATGAACTCTGCGGTATCTTGCCCTCTTTTCCCATCATCAGAACGCTCCCCTGGATTCATTGAAGCAGACATAGGATTCCATGAGAAATCACAAGACGGAAGTCCATCACGTAGCAAAGACCTACAGTCAACAGCAGAATCTTCCCAATGTTGATAAGCATTTAAGGTTTCACGAATCTTCTGGATCAGAGGACAATTAAAATCCTTGTTCATGGTGTCATAAACTCCCCGTGGAAAATGCAAGCCAGCCCAACCATAAAGGAAATGACCAGGAAATGCTACCTTCACCCTGTTAAGATCACGAGACTCTCCTTCAAGCTGCCCAATCTCAGAGAGCCCTCTATAAATGCATGCCAGGATAAAAGGTACCAAATTAAAGGTGACTCCTTGTGTCATCTTTGATGCAGCTTTGAAAGTTCTAGGCCGTAAGTCATCATTGAAAGGGAGAACGCAGCGACAGAGCCATAAAGCCAAGTAAGCAGCAATTTTGAGCTCATCACGAAATTTTGGAGAAGTAGGACGCCCAAGCTTAGGGAAAGTCGGCAAATCAAATGGAAAATCAAAGTTCTGGGAAGCCATCATAAATGGTCTCTTGATTTGCAGACTTTTAGTGCATTAGCTACTACGATCATACTTCACTTAAGTCACCATTTGATATTACTTAGAGGCACGAGGATTGGGAATAGGATCTTTCACATTAAACCAAAAATCAATCCAATCAGCATGCGAAAGCCTATCTTTGGTCTTGTTAAAAGCAATCTCTAAGAAGGCCTTAAAAAGGTACATACAAGTCTCCGGCAAGCCATCTGCAGTACGATCCATGAGCTCAGTGTAGCTTAGCACAACCTCTTCGTAATACTCTCCCTGAATGGAAAGGCTGCTGATCTCACGCAACTCCCAGAACGACATGCCAATTTCACCTTCTGAAGTGATGAAAGTATTCTTCCAGGAGACCAAGCCTCAATCAAAGCACGAAACATCCCATTCAGCCAAAGGTAGTCAAAACGCACAGCTCCAATGGTAGAAGCTAAGTCAGTAAGCTCGTTCACCCGCAGCAAACCACAAGTGTTGACAGTCCATTCCCTAAAACGACACAAATATTGAATCTAACCTTTCGAATTAAGGGAAGAGCCCCACTTCAGTTGATAACAGGAAATGAGCTCAGCCACATGCGGCATTGGAACATTATGAACATTCACATGAAACAGGGGAAAGCACAAGGATGGTCGACGATCTAGCAAGACAACATCTCCAGGAATCATATCCTTCTCCAAAGAATACTCACTAAGCCTCAACATGCTTGATTCTTCAACGCGGTGTAGGTGTTCCACGGCATAAGAACCAACAGAAGAATAGCGAACAACAAGCTTAAATGAGCCAACATTACCTTCAGAACGTGGCTTCATAGTGGCCTTTGGAAGAAACAAATATTTGCCATCATTAGACTCAACAATCCAATCAATCTTCACAAACCCGGAATCTGGTACAACTTTTGAACGCACCTTCAGGGTAGCCATCTCGCAACAGAATATCTGACTCGGAGAAAAAACTTGACGTAGCAGCAATAGCAACGACGATCACTCCACAGCAAAAGGACTTAGGCGGTCCGTGATAAAAAAAAAAAAAAAAGGCACAAAGACAAGGCTGAAAAGATTCGCCTTAAAACCCAAAAAGTTCATCTACGTCATCGGGATCCAGAAAGATCGAAATATCCAAAATCAAAATTTGAAAAAGATCTATACTTAAACCCTTAGCTCCCTACGGCACTCGGGAATCACAAACTCAAGCAAACCAAGAAGTCCTAAAAAAAAAATTCAGCTCTAGCAATATTGCATGCAAAAAACAAAAACACGAGCTCCAGCAAAGGCCGAAAAAAAAAAGTCAGCTCCAACAATATCGCATGTAAAAAAAAAATTAAAAAAAAAAAGGACGAACTCCAGCAAAGGCGAAAAAAAAAAGTGAGGCAAACAAACATAGCAACAATAGGCATGGAATAAGTCAAAGCATGTTTAATAAAGACACATAAGCAAAAAACGTACAATGCATTCCATGGGCATGGAAATCAAAAGAAATCAAAGCTGAACAAAAGATATGAGAGACAATCAAGGCCTTAGTCAAACAAGGCGGCAGACACAGTTTAGCTTGAAAAGTAAGAAGTCTCACTTGTCTGATTGCACCTAGGAAAAAAAAAAAGCAACAGAGAGCTGAAGAAGAATGAAATCAGGTAGCGAGGCCAGTAGCCACCGAGAAAGGAAAATACCATGAAAAAAAAAAAAAAGGAAGAAACGAAGCGTACTTGACAGATTGAAGAATCACAACAAATGAAGCTTGAATTTATAATCTCTGCTGGTTTAGTTCAATTGAGTTTGTAAAATCTTGTTGAGCTTGAAGATTAAATTTTAATGGAGTTAAAGTTTTATCATCTGTTAGAAATTTAAGTCAAATTCAACTCATACTTGCTGAAGGAGTCCAGTTTGATTTGTGCCAAAACTAAGCAAAGCCAACTCCTACACAAATTAAAAGTGAGTAGCCAAACCCCATGCGAATTGGAGAAAGGTCGTGAAGAAAAAAATGCAAGAAAATTCTTTCTTACCACGCAAGGCACTTCCATTCCACAAAAACAAAAAAAAAAGGAAACTGGCTTATTGTTCAAGCTAAAAAAAAAAATTCCAAGAAGGTCATGTTCAAGATTATCTTATTTATTACATCACAGAAAAAGAGTGTATGAATAAATAATCTTCAGGGGGCATTTGTAAATATCAAAATTTAATTGGGTTAAATATATATATTAAACCCAATTTAAATTGTCTAACTCATTTTTTAAATTGATGTCCAAAATTCAAAAGTCCATCAAATTTTGAAAACTACAAATTCAAGAAACCCAATTTTTAGGAGCCTAAAAGCACCTAACCAGAAGTCTACAATGAAGACTCATTTTGCTATCTTAGCTAAAGTCCATGTTAGTAAATTAGGCCTCAAAGTCCAAAATGACTAAATTCATCATTTAGCCCAAATATTCTAGAACACTATAAAATATTCCATTAATTATCCTTTTAAATTAAATAAATTAGATAATTAATGAGAGATAATTATTATATTTATTTTCTCTTAAGAAAAATATGAGAGATAAATATATGATAATTGTCACATGTGGTTCTCTTGAACCAAACCACCTCCTTTCTACACCTATAAATAGGCCTCCAAGGCTGAAGAGAAAAAGAGGAAGGGAACAAAAATTGGAGAAGAAGCAGAATCAGGGAGAAGAAAAATCTCTCTACAAACAGCTTTCTCCAGCTCTTTAAGCCGATTAAGCACAAACGCCCGGTGAGAGAAAAAAATCAAATTCAAAGAAGATCAAATCCCAATTTTGAGATCAGATTTGAAGAACGTGGTGAGGAACGCGAACGCGAAGAACGCGAGACGGTGCTTCATCAAGTTCAAGTTCAAATCTGGCAGAAGCGGTGAGGAACGTGAAGAACGCAGGATAGCACTGCATCAAGTTTAAGTCCAAATCCGGCAGAAGTGGCAAAGAACGTGAAAAATTCATTTCTGTATTGCATCAAGTCAAACTCAAAAAAAAAAAAGGCAAGAAAGCGGCGAACATTGCCCGAATCCCCCAAGTCCAACGAGGACAGTAGAAAATCCCAAACTGAAAGAAGCAATAGGGGCCTCGGTTCGTGTTCGTGCAAGACAAATCCAGAGTCCGTGTTCGTGAAGAAGCCGTTCTTGTCTCTACCAAAAGCTCGAAGTATTAATTAGAGGATTGTGCAAGTGAAAAGTACGCTAGAGAGTCGATCCCCTAAAATCTCTGTTCTAAATTTTAATATTGTAATTTGCGCTACAATTAATTTTAGAGTATAATTTTTTACACGCAAAATTTGTATGTACACTCACCGTTGGCTGACCTCGGCTCAAGCGGCATCTACGTGTTCAACGATCTCAATTTTGTCTGCCTTCAACAAATCCAACTTCCTTTAGAACAATTTTTCACTTTGCCAAAACGTCTCATCTTCATTTCTATTTCAACAAATGGGTAAAACTCGGAACTCCTGAAGGTTCAAGCCACAGCATTTTTAGTTTTGTCCCAGGCTAACAGACCCACCACCTATTCAAGAAAATGCCAAGCTTATCTATTCAGCTTTACAGCATCTTTTTCAAGCTACAGCAAAAGCAAAAGCTTCAAAAATCAATTCAATCTCCTCTTCAGCAATCAAACCCTTTTGGGCTAACATCTCGCCACGAAGAACCCACAGCCCCAATTAACCCTTCTTCTCCTCCATCAATGGCGTCGCCACTTAGGATATTCACATCGACCCCTTCTTTGTTATTTGTCTCCACATGCTTCTCCTTGAAACGATGCTAGGTGCAAAGGAAAGTGATTGCCAAAGTGGAGTTTCTCACGTTTGTTGATGTTATTCTCCCTTGGTGGAGAAAACCCACCAAAAGGTTGTCAATTCTAGTGTCAGTCTTAGAATGTTGAGTTTGTGACGAAAAACATGGGAGCAATGTATTTTATACGTAGATTGCCAAGATTTATGATGTGATCATGGTGAAGCAAGGGGGAGTTGAGCAAATTAAGGGTTTAGAATTATTGGTTAAAAAATTTTGAGTATTAAAATTGTCACATTAAATTTATTTTAATATTAGATAATGTCATATCAACAATTTTCATCTATCTTAGTAATAAAAATGACAAAAAAAATCTAATTATTAAACATAATAAGAAATTAGATAGTTTGATAGATCAAATTTAAGGTCAAGTACCTAATAAAAACACAAATAACCTTGATCTCCATTTACCTTCAGCTTTTTTTTTTCTTTTTTGGTTTCCCCGGGGGAGGGGGGGTGTTTGGTGGTTAAATACCTTGGGGTTTAATCATGTAATCTGATGGTGAAAAACAGCTAGGATTTTGGTCAGCTACTCAAGCCACGGAACTTCATCTCTAACCATGAAGGACAAATTTTGAGAATTTTTAGTTTTGCGAATATACGAAAAGTACATAATACTACCAGGTAAATAGTACTCCTATAAACAAAATATTAAGAAGGTTAATCCAACAGAGAAGAGCAAGAAGCAACAAGGCACACCAAATTCATTGCCATGGCTTTAATTGATCCCCAGATTGCTCTGATCGATTAGAGGTCTACTGGCTGCTTCATAACAACGAATCAATTAGGCAGCTGAGAATATAATACTGAAAAAGCTACTGTAGTCTCTAGGTATAAGATTACGAAAGCTACGCAAAACTTCAAATCGAACATACATAACTCAAGACCAGTTTAACTCGTCGCCAGGTAGACAGAATATCTAATTTCAGCATTCGGAGACAGACAATAAGACCACTAAATCACAATCTCTAAGAGCATCAGTTTCAGCAAAAGCTGCCAATGCCCTAGACCAAGAATCCGTAAGAAAGCAGATCTACTGGCTATCATAAAGGTGAAAAAAAAAACCCAACTATATTGCACAAGCACAACAGCTTTTTTTCTCAGGGAACCACAATTTCACCTAAAAGGAGCAATACGGAGAAGGGAGAGAGAAAGAGAGAGAGATGGAATAGTAAGGGGAGGTGGTTGGCTTTCATCTTTGCAACTACAAGTTCAGTGGCTGATGCATGACGAGCTTCTTGACTTGAATCCCCCAATGCCTCGTTAACAGCTACAGATTATGTCCTGATCATCCTTCGATCACAATCAGGTTAGATATTAAGATAGTTTATTACATTTACACCCCAAAAGAAGAACAGCACATCCAATAACCAAGAAAAATGATACTCCCAACGTCCTGGCACCTCTGACCCAAAAAATTAAGCCATGGAATGTGATTACCTTCCTGGAGCTGATCTACAGACTAAAATGCAACTCTTTTTCAGTGAACTCTACCAGTTAACATGATGGACAAACCCCAGGCAAATGCACTTGAATTGGTTAAGCAGTTCCACTCAAAAGTTTCTTCACAAAAGGAAGGCAAATTGGCCCATATACTCAACTGAAGTCAAGAACATGGGAATTTGACAAAATGGTCCCCAAGTTCTAGAGTTCGAGCCACAGTAGGGGCAAAAACCCTCCACCTCCTTTTATAAAATTTCTCTAGACTCTCTCCCTGTAATAGTTTTTAGTAGCGAAAAAACAACCCCGAGAATGCCTTGTTTCACAAAACAGAAGGCTTCATTCCCCCAAAAAAAAAAGTTGAAGGCCAGAAGTAGCCAGGAGCAGAACTATGGAATGTTTAACTTTGTACCATTTTGCATAAAACAAATTCCCTGTAGTTCATTTTAAAACCAAAAAGAACTGCAACGAATTCAATCTAATGCAAAACGCAACCCAATTCACATGTCCTAGGACATGCCACCACAAAGCATATGACAGACTCTAGAATCCAAAGCACAAAAGTTTGCACATTATATGCAACACTATGGAAAAGACTGCTGAAAATGCCTGTGATTGCCTAAGCCAATTCAATGAACTTATGTTTCTCCCCATTGTTGCAAGGAATCTCCCGACAGACTCAAAAAGGAGAAAGTTAGTTCTCGCACAATAATTTCTCAGATAATAAATGCAAACTTAAAGTTGAAGTCACCTGCTGCATACTTGGTATCACACCTTATGCTCAAACAAGAAAATGTTAGTTTCAAAAAAGAAAACTAGTCAAGCAGGAGATATAACTTGGATATGCTTTACAGCATTAAGAAGCAGAGATGAAAATACAAGGAACTAAGAGTCAACAGAAGTTATCAATGAAGCGCCCATATGGAAACTATTTGATTTAACCACCACAAGATTGAGTTAACTAAGCCTGAAAATTGAACGTCTATAGAAGGAAAAAATTTATTTTAGTTAATGAAAACTCAAAAATGGTACTTTAACGAGCATGGACACGCACACAGACATGAACAGCCTACCGATGCCATAATTCAGAAAGCCGTTAACCCGCCTACTCTGTAATCACCTAATTTTCTAGCTTATCGCCAGATCAAACCAATATCTGGAACCTACACAATAACGTGGCATGCCATCACATCTCAGACCTGTCAAATGCAAACTCAAAACAAGTTGTGACACACAATTGTAAACCAGCCAGGTTATGAGGCAAAATTATGAAAACTGAGCAATGGGCACTGGAGAAACTTAACAGTCTTACATAAAGTGGCCACCAACATTAGGTGCTTAAACGCTAACCAACGCCTAATTAAGCATTTCCAAAAAATAAGTAAACACCAACTCTTGAAAGTCATCAAAACAAAAAGATGGGACTGAATAATTGTGAATACCCAGCAGACAAACATAATGGAGGCATTATAAATCCATAAGAAAATAAGTGAACCATAAGAGACATACGACCTACATGAACAGCAAGTATTAAAGCTAAAATTAACCAGCCTTTGACAGATAGTGATCGTACAAACTGAAATTCCAGCCAATATCTCTGCAAATGTCATAACAGTACAGCAAGGTTAAAGATGTGAGTCCCAATTGCAAGAGGTAAGAAATCAGGTTCACAAGAGCTCCAACAAACGTGAGTCCTGTAAAAATTATAGGATAATAACAAGGGAAAGGGTTAAGAATTGTAAAGATCAGGTAACAACAAAATCACAGACATAATGACATGAAACATTCAAAGGTATGGTTGTGGAAATTAGGGACCTATATTCCATTACAGTAACAATATACCAATCAACAGCTTCCAGCATCAGAGAATAAAATGAATTCTGTTCAAAATAATAGTTTGATGGTTCAAGCAAAAACCTGCAAACTCGTGAAATTATACTAGTTTAATTCCCAAGAAAGGCAAATAAAGAAACGTTAGAAAGAACAGAACTCTTTCATTAGCAAGCAGACAATTTGAAATGTTGCTACGTTATAGAGCACAAAATTAAACATGTAAAACTCAAAGAACTGCCAAGTCCGGAGTGAAAATCCTTGCTAATGAAAAAGCAGCCTTGTGACCAGCTTCCTCTTCAAGTACACAGAAATACATGTGAGAAATTAAAACCAGAAATGGTTATTGAAAAAATAACATTAAAAAAAACTAAGAGAATAACAGAAAAGGTTAGTAACAGCCATGTTATCTTAGCACTGATTTCACTTCCGACATCCACATAATATCTTTCCCATCATGCAAGGGATAAAAAAGTTGCTTTCAGATGATGGAAAAAATCAGTACAGAACACTTCAAAAATTTTAATGATGTGCAAGTGTAAAAATAGCTTGTCCAACAGTCTGACTTTAACTTTCACCAACTGTTGAACAACTTTCTACATTTATGACAAATCCAAACCTGTGCCTCACCCAAGATGAGCCAGTTAGGACTTCAAGGCCATCAGAAAACAGTCAGATTAAACATAAAGCAGCAATAGTTCTACATAATAGGATCAGCATGTCACCTCAAAAATGGGGCTTCTTACTTCATCTCTGCCATGAACTTCTCATACTCAGCATCTCCACCATAGGTAGTAGTATTATCTGCAGAAGAAACAGTTGCTGCAACAGGAGGATTTGGAGCCCAAGGTGCGGTACTCATACTCTGGGAGTGCTCAGCTGCTGAGGCTGGGACTGGTGGCGGAGGAACAGTGCTATAATAAGAAGAGTAAGATGATGGTGGATAGGGTGGTTGAGTATTTGGTGGCATCACTGTGATAGAGTTCCCATAGACACTCGTAGGACCTGATGGAGCTTTGCTGTTATCAGATTGAACACCTGGAGGATAACTTTGATGTGGCTCACCTGGCGTAGCAGGTGGGGGAGGAGGTGGGTACGGCATCCCATATGGTGGCATTGGTGGAACTGGAGGATACACATTTGATCCAGGAGGAGGAGGAGGAGGAGGGGGTTGATAAGAAGCATAAGCCGGAGGAACAGGTGGTCCCCAAGGAACTGGAGTTGGAGGATAATTAGCAGGTGGGCCATTTGGAAGAGCGCCTCCAGTAGTAAATTGTTGGGATGGATAGGCACCAAATGGCTGACTTGATGCAGGGTATGAAGGCACGGTCGATGTTGGAGGACCTGGAGGCACTGTAGGCTGAGGAGGCTTGCCTGCAACCCTTACTGCAATAGTTCGTCCATCTAGCCGATAACCATTCATCTGACTGATAGCATTGTTAGCCATTTGAATGTCAGCATATTTCACAAAGCCATAACCCTTGCTTATTCCAGTAACCCGGTCCTTAATAACCTTAGCCATCACAATATCACCAAAGGAAGAAAACAGCCTAATCAAGCCATCATCATCAAGTGTAGGGGGCAAGTACCCAATATATAAATTGGTATCATCGTGTTCCTTGGTAGGTTTGGTTGCAATTGACCCCAATCCAGGGTGTGCACTACCACCACTTGCACTATTATTGGACCACGGAGGATTGGTTCCAGATCCAAGTCCAGGAGTAGAGGTAGGTTTTGTTGCTGAATCAGGAACCGTGCCTCCCAACTCTGCCAAGAAGTTCTGGTACTCATCATCCATTTTCTTCCCAGTTGTGCCCTTAACCGGGCAATCAATAGTTGGATGACCACCATCACCACAAATCTTACAAAGAACATCACTTTTAAAGGTAGAAGTCCGTGATGGACACGCATACTGACGGTGTCCTGGTTCACCACACAACCTACAATACTCCTCGTCCCTTATTGTCCCATTCAAGGCTGCAAGTTCCCTAAGCTGTTGTCTCTTATGTTCGTTCAACACTTCATCAACAGGCTGCAGCAGCTTTTCCACCATTGCTGATGCAGCATCAAGCGATTCTTGGGTCTCAGCCTCCACCAACACGTGTAAATCCTCATTCTCTGAAGGATCAGGCTTCAAATCCCTTTTCTGCTGCAGCCTACCTTCCTTGACTGATCCTTTACCTCTAATAACTATCTTTGCACCTGTTTCTCTCTCCATCCTCTTCTGGGTATTGCCTCTTGGCCCAATAATTAAACCGATGAAGTTATAACCTGGGTATTCTTTCATGGGAATATAGAGCTTTCTCTGAAGCTTCGGTGGTCTATAATCTGCGGGCGGCTTAAATGCTGGATTTTTTTTCAGAATTTTCGAAATAATCTCCTGCCTCTCTCTATTCAATTTCTCGCGGGCTCTATATTCCCTGGTATTAACCCTGATCCCCTGATTATCATAGATAGGTTCAGGCGAAGGTGACCTAGCGCCCTCAGGTCTGTCATCTAAAGGCAATCCATTCTGCATTAGCCTACTAATCTCCAGCAACCTACTATTTAAAGCCTGAATCTCAGGATCAAACTCGATACCAGCGAACTCTTTCATGAAATCAGGAAGCTGAAACACAGGCTTCGGCTCCTCGTCAGCCCAACGCGACTTCCGCTTCTTGGAACCACTTCCCGAATCATCGTTTCCAGCCTGACCATTCGAGTCAGCCGGCGGATCCCATCGGCTTCGGCGGCGCCTCCTGCTCGTAGTCTCCTCCTCCCCACCTGAACAGTCCTTGTCCGTACCACTCTGCGTGTTGGTAACCCCATTCTCGGACACCAAAGGCCTCTGAATCTCAGCTTTTAGAGGATAGTCATCGTTAACAGTATTAGTACCGTTGTCTGAACCACCGTACTGATGATCCGAAGGGTTTGCGGAATCATAAGCTAGGGTTTCGTAAGTATTGGGATCTAAAGCTTGCTGCGGCGGAGGAGGTTGGTAATCGTACGCTGAAATTTCAGGAGGAGGAGGGTTTTGGTTGTACAAATCGGGGGGTTGAAATTGAGAATTTGTCGAATTCGCTTCGACGGAATCCATTGTTGTGGAGAAGGAGCTTCGGAGCTAGGGTTTCAGATTCAATTGGGTGATAGATATTTGAGACTTGTTCGATGGATCGTCGATCTGTGGCAGTTTAGGCTATGCGAAGACTTAAAAACGGCTTTTCTGGTCCGGGTTCGGATTATTTAAGAAAGGCAAAAATAATGAATAAACCATTAACGTTTTGGACCCAGCTCGAATCGGCCACTAATGTTTTTCTTCGGCCAAATAAATTACTGACGTTATTAAAGTTAGCCAAATAAACCACCAACGTTATTGAAATAGGCCAATTTACCCACTCAACTCTTGAAATATTACAAAACTTCATCATTAACTTTTTAAAATTAACTAAATAGGTCCACTTGGTTTAAAATAATTCAAATAGGCTACCTTTAACATTTATAAAATTCCATAACCACCTTCCACAATTACATTTTTTGGGCACAATCTTTTCATTACTGCTTCTAGCTCCTTCAAAATGTTCCATTTCCGTTGCCCAAGATAGAATGCCTTTAGCCTTACACTGCCACTTCCGAATGATATCTCACTCATATTAGTATTTAACACAATATTAAGATACAATATAAGGCAGAGTAAAAGGATGAACATCGTTGTCACTATTAACAAGTTCAGAAGAATCTCAATTACTACTCACAAATGGAGTCCAAAGATCGACACCGGCTTAAAAAATGTGGTATAAAAGTCAAATTAATAAACTTTATAGGCGTTAGAGAAAAAGTATAAAATGTAAGGACTAAACTTGGTATTTTATGCTAAGATTCCGTTAGACTTAACGGAAAAAGTTACGAGTGTTGCCGATTTGAGCCGACTCAAAAACATCAGTGGTTTATTTGGCCCCAAAAAAACCTTAGTGGGTGAATCAGTCAACACAAAAACGTTAGTGGTTTATTCGTTATTTCTGCCTTTAAGAAACTCATCCGCAGAGGCGGTTTTTTAACAGGTACGGGGTAAGGTTTTTATACGGGTCGAATTAGGCTCCGTTCTTGTAACTGGGCTCCTCTGGCGGGCGACCCATTTTTCTAAATGGCCCATCTAAATTAAAGAAATTTGCTTTACTTGTAGAATGACCCTCCTTATATAGGCGGAGGCAGGAGGAAACCCAAATAAGTAAATCCATCCGAATCAGTTTCTCTCCGACAAAGTATGCTATCATTACTGTTTATGGTTATAATCATGGTAGAGATATGTTAATAGGGTAAAATCTATTTGTGGTCTCTTAACTTTAACAAATGTCCTAAAGTAGGCACTTACCAAACATAGTCTCATCTTGAAGTCCTCTTACTATAAAAACGCATCCCAAACTAATCATTTCCGTCAAATTTTATGTTACCTCGAATGGAACTTGATAATGTAGTGGTTAGCTATCTAGGCCCAAAATTCCACTTGGCACCCTATTTTCATAATGACAAATGACTATACTAAAATAATAAAAAACTTCATACAAAAACTTACAAAAATACATAATTTTAGTGATTTAAAATAGTAATTATCCCAAGTCCATCTTCTTCCCCAGAACGTTCATGAATTGCAAGCTAGTCCTTACCACCGACTAGCCCCAATTGTCTCCATTAATAATGCCACCACCAGAACTCGTACTTGAACTCACTCAGGTCAACAATCGAAACTGTAACACCCGTCTTAATGCTCATCCTCGATGAGATTAGCTATTAACTCAATCTAGCTCGTGGCGAGTGTTTCTAGCCTCCAACATCACTCACGACAATTGGCATATGGCTGTTGGTCAGAGAGAACAATCAAAACAAATAGGAATGAAATTTCCATGGCTTGCATAATTGGTTTCAAGATTGATTCGTTTTCCCTTGCTAAAAATTTCCTAGAGTTCAAGAGCTCCCACAACTCTGGACATCTCATAAGAACAACCCCCATGTTAGCAAATTTTTTATTCTAAAATTAGAAAGAGAAAACAAAAGTTAAAATCATCTTCCTCGAGTCGATACAAATTTTATTTTAATTTTCTCTTATGGTTTTTTACATTTATTCAAATCTAATAATAAGATCTTCAATTTTTTGTTTAGGTTTTCAATGTACTAGAAGACATTTTCTCCCTCCAATTTCGGCCACTTCCATGTCCTCCTCTCCTCCCCTTCCCTCTCTTCTCACTTTTTCGCCTTCAATTTAAGAAGAAATCGATTTACATGAATTTTTGTTGGTGAGATTTGGTTGAGATTTTATAATTGATGAGGTTTGAATTTCTCAAGGAATAGGGAGGATTTGGGAAGAAGATGAACTTTGTCCTAATATGAGTTTTAACTCACTAAAGTTATGTATGTGTGTGTGTGTGTCAATTTTAGCCTAAAGTTTTTTATTCTTTTAGTATGATCATTTGTCGTTATGAAAAAAAATGTCACGTGGTATTTTGGACTATAACATTAGCATCCAAGTTCCAAGATGCCACATCATCAACTTTCTTCCAAAATAATGGTAAAACTGACGAAATATACTACAATAAAGCGTGCATTAAGAGGTAGGGGACTTTATGATGGCACAAGATGAGGCAAGTGACCATTTTAGAACAAGTATTGACCAAAGTTCTCTGCAACCACTCATTATTTTTTAGAACTATAAATAGATCTATACCATTTATGCAAGTAGGATTCATTTAGGATTATGGGGATCCATGGACACTTTCAGGTACGTTTGTCATTACAAAAAATAATGATAAACTATAACATAACAATTATAATAATGAAATAATTTCATGTAAGATATTTTTAATAAGTGACTATTTATCACAAAACTATGGATAGAAATGATAACAATTATATATTACCATCTTTACAAAATGAAAAAATTACAGCATAAAAACCTAAAAATTATATGCTTTAATTTTTACCATAGTGCATGATTTGTGAAATGTGAATTATTTAATACAGACTCCCATAAGTGACACACACAATGATAACTTGGTCCTTACGAAGGCCTTAATGGATTGTTTATTTTGCAAGTAACCTATGGACTAAATTGTAAGGTTACAAAGATTGGGTACTTAATTGCACAAAATTCTAAAAAAGGCTTATGGAGGGACATGAAAAGTATTAAGGATATTATTGGGGACCAAAATGCTTAAGAAGACAAAGATCATTATTTAAGTATAATAGGCAACTAAGGTACCCAAGCGTCTATTATCATACTTAAGGCTATAATAACATTTGATTTAGTCAAAGATGGAACAAACCTACATTCTTCCATATTCCTTTATGGCCAACCATACCTAACCAAATTGGCCCAAAAACTTGAGAAAATATCATCTTGCCACCATGATTATTTTGACCTAAGTCAAAGGATGAGATAAGAAATGAAATAAAAAGAAAATTCTGCATTTTTAATTATTCATTTATTCTCTTCCATTCGACCCAACCAACCAAGAGCACCACCCTTAGCTTTTCCACTGTCTTCCATAGCTACTATAGCTCAAGGACTTAAGATAAAGCAAAGGAAACCACCAAGCTCATCAAGAGAGCTAAAACCCCTAATTTTCGGGTCTTCCTAGTGTTCTTTAGTTTCTACACTTAAGGTAAGAGTTTAATTGTGTTTCTTAGACTGTTTAGTGTTTAATATCAATGATCAAACATCCATGAAGCCAAAACCATGCTTGGAAGAGAACAAAAAGCTTAAGAAACCAAGTATAAGTGACGGGAAGTGTAGCATGACAAGGTTTTGGCTTTATTGTTTTCCATGCAAAGATGACAGTATAAACAAATGGTTTCTAAAGCCCAAGCTACTACTAGTTATGGCCTAAAGTCTCTTAAGACCAAGTTCAAGCTTAAGGAGGGTTGTCATAGTATTACTTTGATGATTTATTATATTATTTGAACTAACCCTAAAGAATTATGTGTATCACATCTCATATGCCTGTTGTGATGATTTGTGCATGCATATGTTGTGCATGCATATGGATGTTATATTCATGCATATATGTTGTTTTTATGTGTTTTTATGTTTTTGGATGTCAGGTTATAAGTTATAAATGAAGACTTTAACTTAAAGTCCTTACTAAGTTCTTCACAAGAGAACTTACGCCTTAGTGTCTTCATTTCAAGGGATTTGGAAATAGAGCACTAGGTCTAATACTTATAAGTTGAATTTTCTAGTGCAATTTCAACTATATGATCTTCAACATGTCTAATATTAAACTGAAAATTTTCATGATTTTTAGAGTACATTTGATCATTTTAGTGTTGGTACGTTTTACCTTACGCAACGCTACCTTTTGAGCCTTTTGGAGTGTGCTTCTAGTGCAAATACCTCAAAGAAGTTACTGTATATATCTAACTAAGCTAGGGCTAATGTATGATGCATCTATGCATAAAAATGAACCATGAATATTGTATAATATAGAATGAAGCAATGAAATGTTGTTTTGAGGCTTAGTGTGCAATTTTTTCTATTTTGATGTTTATGGGCTGTTTTGATGGAACTTGTGTTAAATGCATTTGGAATGGTTCTAAATTCAGAAGAGTGACTTTTCTAAGTGTCCATTACATGTTTGGACTTGCCCAAGTTGGGTTTACTTTGTGAAGTGAAGTGTGTAATTTATTATGAAATTTTGTAAGGTTATTTTAGGGATTGGTTGCACAATTGGGATATCTTTCAGTCCAAAGGCTATAACTTTTTATACAAGTTGACTTTGGTTATGAAATTTGGATAGCATTTACAACTCTTAAAGATGAAGAATTGGGGTTTTGAATCACTTAAATTGGAGCCTTGTAGCTCAAGATATGGCCTTCTAAAATTTGCTGTGTACTTTTT
This sequence comes from Aquilaria sinensis, assembly GCA_005392925.1. Classification (NCBI taxonomy): domain Eukaryota; kingdom Viridiplantae; phylum Streptophyta; class Magnoliopsida; order Malvales; family Thymelaeaceae; genus Aquilaria; species Aquilaria sinensis. Next base: position 8,239 of record SMDT01002251.1, on the reverse strand, counting down.
ATTTGGTCATTTCTACTTGGTTGGTTATAAAATCCATAATAGCAATTCTAGATGGATTTAATGTCTCAAACCTATTTCCCAATAAATGTTTAAATGTGTTAAAGGTTTTAGAACCTTTAGGGCATAATAGGACATAGGTAGAAATTGAGATAGACATGACATGAATGTTTGAACACTTACAAGGGTACTAATTGCAACATGGGTGCAAGTGTTTGTCTTTAAGCGCATAGTTGGCCAAGATTGATATACAACATTCAAATTGATATTTTTTACTATTGTCTTCCCTATCAAACAAGCTTAAATGTAAATAAGTGTATTTATATTTGGACCACTATACATAAATTTACATAGTGATAAGAGGGCCATTTAGTTAAGCTTGCTAGCATTATTCTGATTAGTCTACAGCATATGCTATTGAGATCTAGGAAAATATATTTTGGTGACTCATGATGATTGATAAATGTTAATTTTGTGGTCAAACATGTTAACTTTTTGTCAACTTTGACTACAATTTTCTACCTTATCACTCAATATTTTTGGCCAATTCTTGCTTTGATCCTTCATTTTATAGGTTGGAGAAGTGGATCATAGCATTGAAATGGCACCGGGACAAGCGGAACAAAAAACGGGAACGCAAAAGTCAACGAAAATTATAACTGTGAGGCCTAGGCCCCAGGAGCGAGGCCTAGGCGCCACAGTACAAAAGTTCCTGCCAAAAAAAGGCCACTTGGAGGCCTAGGCACCCCCTCCTGGGGCCTAGGCGCCAGAGAGTCCTCAAGCCTGGAGGCCTAGGCTCCAGAGCACCCTCGAGCCTGGAGGCCTAGGCACCCAGGCACCCCCTCCTAAGGCCTAGGCGTCAGTCACCCGGAAAAGTGGTCCCCTACCTTAAATTTGAACTCAAGCTTGCTATTGGCCAAGGATTTCTATCCAATTGGTTTGGTGAGTGAAAGGGACATCTCAAAAGGGTAGAAGGATCTGGAACTAAGGAAGAGAAGGGAGCTTCATCTTCATCTTGGCTTCCTAGAACTAGTTTGGAGATATCCACCATAGTTAGATTTTTAGCTTTTCTTAGTTTTTTCTTGGTCACCATTAGAGCTAGCTTGGAGATTGCTTGGAGTGCTTAAGGAGACTAGCTTAGAGACTTTGGATTCAAGAACTTCTAACCATCTTGGGTTTATTCTTTCATCTTCCTTGTAGTTCTTCATGGATGTTATCATGTTTAGTTTACTTTCATGATTATGTTTTATTTAGTTATGGAGTAGTCTTCTTTTGCACTTTTTATGGATGTAGCTACTTGGATTGATAATGTTGGATGAATTCATGGCTATGTGATGTTAGTTTTCTACCAAATGCATGTTTATTCTTCTCTTGAGCTTAATGTTGTGTTAGTTAGTTGATGGCCACAATTGGTTGCACTATAAATTGCCTCTAAACTCTTGGAAAAGATTAGAAGTAATTGGACCTAGCAGAAGAATTTAATGGCTACGGACTTGTTGGAAAATTAGTCTATGTCATTAGGTAAAGGTAAATTGAGCTCTAATGCCTCTTTCTAAGCTTGTACTCGGATGGAAATCCATATTAAGTTTAGAATAGAGAGATTAATTCTTTCACTTGGAAAAGTAATAATTTAGTTGAGTAACTTTATCAACATACATTGGAAATTAACCCACTTACCTAAGTTCACCAACAAATCAAGACAAGTAGTGAACCCATAGGAAGTGTTCTTTCATGATTTGACAAAAACCACAATTTTTACATTGCATACTTGCATTCTAGGTTAATAGTATTCCATTTAGCTAAGGTTAGTCACTTGTTTAAGTTGCCTACATTTTCATCCAACTTTGATTGTTTAGCTAAAGTTTACTTTGAGCAGTGGTACTTGGCAATCAATTTAATCAATCTTCGTGGGAACGATACCCACTCATCCCATCTACACGTCTACCGTACACTTGCGGAATAGTGGTTTCAAAATTTAACTACAAGTTTTTGGCGCCGTTGCCGGGGATTGATTGCATTGATTTGTTCAATATCATTGCTAGAAGATTGACTCTAAACTAGGCCTTTATTTCTTTGCTTATTTGTTGCCTTTGTGCTTAGATATTTCTTTGATAGGTACCATTGGTGTATGACCCGTGCCCAATACTATACTTTGTTGCCATTCATACCAGAGATTGAAAGACATCTTAGAGAGCTTAGAGCAACATCACACTTGGGAGAATCAAGTTCCACCTCTACATCCATGGAAGGTGGAGGTGATAATCTTAATGGTAATGGATATAATGGTGGCAATGGAGGAAATGGAGGGATGGATCATCAAGATGGAGTCTATCCAAGAAATCCACAAAGGCCTATTAGGGAGTACATCCGACCCTTGGTGACGGAGAATTATTCGGGTATTGTGAGGCCACCGGTTCAAGCCAACAACTTTGAGTTGAAGCCATCCTTGATTTCTCTCATCCAACAAAACCAATTTGGAGGCTTGGCTTCGGAGGATCCCAACACTCACATAGCGGATTTCTTGGAAGCTTGTGACACATTCAAGGCTAATGGAGTCTCCACCGATGCTATTAGACTCCGATTGTTTCCTTTCTCACTCCGGGACAAAGCTAAAGGGTGGTATCAATCACTTCAACCGGGGAGCATTGCTACATGGAATGAAATGGCCGAAAAATTCTTGAGCAAGTTTTTTCCTCCATCCAAGGCCGCCCACTTGAGAGCTTCAATTGTGACATTCAAGCAACATGAGATGGAGTCTATTTCGGAGGCTTGGGAGAGATTCAAGGAGTTGCTTAGGAAGTTCCCACAACATGGATTCTTGGATTGGCAACAAATCCAACTTTTCTATGAAGGCTTAGTACCCACTTCAAGATTTATGATTGATGCTTCGGCCGGTGGATCCTTGATTTCAAAGACGGCCGGTGATGCTTTCCAAATTCTAAAATAATTGGCACTAAATGGAGAGCAATGGCCTGGAGAAAGAGCTCAACCAAGAAGAGGGGTACTTGAGGTTGATCAATTGACCGCCTTGTCGGCATAAATGGCTTCTCTCATGAATCAAGTGTCAAAGTTGACCAACAAAAAGGAGCCAACTATTGAGCAAGCCGCCGCCTCTACCTCCAACACATATAATGGACATATGGATATGAAGCTTAAAGAAGAAAATTTTATGGACAACCGGAATTTTGGGTTTAAAAGCAACCACATGGGAAATCAATATAACCCAAGTTGGAGAAACCATGAAAACTTTTCCTATGGTAACACAAGGAATGTGCAACAATCACCACCACCTCCCGGTTTTAACCAAGTCTCAATGGAGAAGAAGCCTTCTATGGAAGAAATTATGTTGCAATTCATAAAGGAGACAAGAGAGAGAATGGAGAAGAATGAAGCCAAGACGGCTAGCTTGAGTGCTAACTTAGCTAGTATGGAGGCAAATGTGAGTGCAAGCATCAAGAACATGGAGAATCAAATTGGGCAATTGGCTTTGGCGGTGAAGACGTCTCAAAAAGGGAAATTTCCTAGTGACACCGAGATAAATCCAAGAGAACATTGTCAAGCTATCAAACTTAGAGGAGACAAGCAACTTGAAGATCCTTACAAGAATAGACCTTCTCAAGTCACTCCTATGGTTGAGAATGAAGAGCAAATGGGAAATGAACAAGTGGTGGAGTTGCCTCAAGAGCAACCATCTAAGGTTCAACAAGCCCCACCCAACCCACCTTTGCCTTTCCCACGAAGATTTCAAAAGAAGAAGCTTGAAGAGCAATATGGGAAATTCTTGAAGAATTTCAAGAAGCTTCACATAAACATTTCCCTCTTGGAAGCATTAACTCAAATGCCCAACTATGCCAAATTCTTAAAGGACATCATTGCAAAGAAGAGAAAATTTGAAGATTATGAAACTGTCAAGCTTAGTAAAAAGTGTAGTGCGGTGCTCCAAAGGAAACTTCCTCAAAAGCTCAAAGACCCGGGAAGTTTCGTAGTACCTTGTTCTATTGGCCCATCTTCTCATAATATGGCATTGTGTGATCTTAGTGCAAGCATTAATCTTATGCCATTATTATTTTTTAGGAAATTGGAGTTGGGTGAAGTTAAGCCATCCACCATATGTCTTCAACTTGCCGATTGATCATTGACATATCCAAGAGGAGTGGTGGAGGATGTGCTTGTAAAGGTTGGAAAATTTGTATTTCCGGTGGATTTTGTGGTACTTGATATGGAGGAGGATTGGGACATTCCTTTAATCCTTGGAAGACCCTTCTTGGCTACCGGCAAGACATTGATTGATGTTGAGCAAGGCAAGCTAACATTGAGGGTTAATGAAGAGAGCATGGACTTCAATATCTCTTAAGTTATTAAAGCTCCGGATGAGGTTAGTGCTTGTTTCCTCCTTGATGTGATGGATACTTGCATTGGTGAAGTGAAGAAAGAAATTCTATATGATGATTCTTCACTCTTAATGACTTTGTTGAGTTATGATGATGCTATTGGGAATGATGTTGATGATATGTCTATTGCTTTTAATGCATTAGTGGGTGATAGGAGTTTGGTGAATACATGAAAGAATTTATGCATGCTTGATGTGAATGAGAAAGGTGCACCAAAGTTTGATTTGAAAGTGTTGCCTAGTGATTTGAAATATGTGTTCTTGAGTCCTAGTAATTCTTATCTGGTGATTATCTCTTCATGCTTGACCTTGTTGGAGGAAGAAAAGTTGCTAAGGGTACTAAGGGAGCACAAAGATGCACTTGCATGGTCTATAAGTGATATCAAGGGTATTAGCCCTTCCATTTGCATGCATAAGGTTAGAATGGAGGACACATGCACACCCTCGGTTGAATACCAAAAAAGGTTAAATCCCGCCATGAAAGAAGTAGTGAAGGCGGAGATTTTGAAACTCTTGAATGCCGGTATAATTTATCCCATCTCCGATAGCCAATGGGTTAGCCCCGTTCAAGTAATGCCTAAGAAAGGAGGGATAACCATAGTGACGGACCAAAACTTGGATATCATTGCCATTAGAACCGTCACCGGTTGGAGAGTGTGTATGGATTACCGGAAGCTCAACAAGGCCACAAGAAAGGACCATTTCCCTTTACCTTTCATTGATCAAATGTTGGATAGGTTGGCCGGTCATGAATTCTATTGTTTTCTTGATGGATATTCCGGGTATAACCAAATAGCCATTGCACCAGAGGACTAAGAAAAGACAACCTTTCACTTGTCCTTATGGCACTTATGCATTTAGAAGGATGCCATTTGGGTTGTGCAATGCACCGGCCACATTTCAAAGGTGCATGATGGCCATCTTTGCCGATATGGTAGAGAAGATTATGGAGGTATTCATGGATAACTTCTCGGTTTTTGGCTCTTCCTTTGATGATTGTTTGGGAAATTTAGTGAAGATATTGAAGAGATGTGAAGAGACCAACCTTGCTCTTAATTGGGAGAAATGCCATTTTATGGTAAAATCCGGCATAGTTCTTGGACACAAAATTTCTTTCAAGGGTATTGAGATAGACAAAGCAAAACTTGTGGCCATAGAAAAATTGCCTCCACCAAAGAATGTGAAAGGTATGAGAAGCTTCCTTGGACATGCGGGCTTTTATAGAAGATTCATTAAGGATTTCTCCAAAATTGTGAAGCCTCTTTGTTCATTATTGGAGAAGGATGCCGAGTTTGAGTTTGATAATTGTTGCTTGGAGGCATTTGAGTTGATTAAAAAGAAGCTTGTGAAAGCACCCATTGTTGTCTCATCGGATTGGAGTCAACCATTCGAGATTATGTGTGATGCAAGTGACTTTGCGGTGGGGCTTGGCCAAAGAAGAGATAAGATTTTTCGGGCCATCTACTATGCAAGCAAGACCTTGGACCCGGCACAATAAAACTATACCACCACGGAGAAAGAGATGTTGGCAGTGGTGTTTTCTCTTGATAAATTCGGGCAATACATCCTTGGCACAAAAGTGGTAGTGTTCACCGACCATGCAGCTATTCGGTATCTCTTCACCAAGAATGACGCTAAACTAAGGTTGATTCGGTGGATTTTGCTTCTACAAGAGTTTGATGTTGAGATTAAAGACAAGAAAGGAAGCGAGAATGTAGTAGCGGATCACCTTTCAAGACTTGAGTTGGAGAATGAGCAACATTCATTGCCCATCAAAGAGTCATTCCCGGATGAACATCTTCTAGAGGTAAAAGCAAGCACTCCTTGGTTTGCTGATTATGTGAATTATTTGGTATGTGGAGTATTACCTCCGGAGTTGAGTTCCCAACAAAAGAAGAAGTTCTTAGTGGATGTGAAATACTATTTGTGAGATAAGCCCTTGCTATTCAAGAGATGTGCCGATCAAGTCATTAGGAGGTGTGTTCCTAAGGAGGAAGTCCTGGATATTATCCGCCATTGCCATTCATCTCCTTATGGCGGGCATTTTGGACCAACAAGAACCGCCGCTAAGATACTCCAATCGGGTTTCTATTGGCCTTCTATTTTTAAGGATTGTTATGATTTTGTGAAGACTTGTGATAATTGTCAAAGAGTGGGAAATATCTCTAAAAGACATGAGTTGCCACTTACTAATATTTTGGAGGTTGAGATATTTGATGTGTGGGGTATCGACTTTATAGAACCGTTCTCATCTTCTTTTGGTTGCTCCTACATATTATTGGCGGTAGATTATGTATCTAAGTGGGTTGAAGCCATTGCCACACCTACAAATGATGCCAAGGTAGTGGTCAAATTTCCCCCAAAAGAACATATTCTTCCACTTTGGTTACTCCAAGAGCCATAGTGAGTGATGGAGGGTCTCATTTTTGCAACAAGATCTTTGCACAATTGATGGCTAAGTATGGTGTAAGACATAATATGGCTCTTCCTTATCACCCACAATCAAATGGCCAGGCAGAGGTTTTCAACCGAGAAGTCAAGCAAATTTTTGAGAAGATGGTCAATGAAACAAGAAAGGATTGGGCAAAGAAGTTGGATGATGCTCTTTGGGCTTATCGGACCGCCTACAACACACCGATTGGAATGTCTCCTTATAGACTTGTGTTTGGCAAGCCTTGTCACTTACCCGTGGAGCTTGAACATCGTGCCTATTGGGCAATCAAGAAGCTTAACTTTGATTCAAAAAAAACCGAGGAAAAACGACTTCTCCAATTGAATGAGCTTGATGAGTTTCGTCGGGAAGCTTATAAGAGTGCCAAATTGTACAAGGAGAAGACAAGATGTGGCATGACAAGCTTATTATGAGGAGAAAATTTGTTCCGGGTCAAAAGGTGCTTTTATTCAATTCAAGACTTAAATTATTTCCGGGCAAATTGAAATCAAGATGGTCGGGCCCATTTGTGGTGGAAAAGATCTCACCTTATGGAGCTATTGAGTTGAAGATGGATGATGGAAGAACATTTCAAGTGAACGGGCAAAGATTGAAGCACTATTATGGAGAGGAGCCTCAAATTTCTGACAAGCTTTGCTTGGCGGAGCCAACCACTTGTTTCACCACAAAAGGGAAGTTGTCTAGCTAAAGACATTAAATTTAGCGCTTTTCGAGAGGCACCCCGATATTTCATTGCATTTAGATAATGTTTTGTTAATTTAAGAGTTGTTGCATTTTTATCTTGAATAATGGAAAACAATTTTATGATTTTTGTAGGTGGAAAGAAGAGTGAAAGAATCAACACTTTGGAAATTTTTCGTGTACAAATTTTGGTAAAAGGTAAATTTAAGGGTAAGATTTAACAAAACTTTGAAAATTTGAGGGCAAAACGAGAATTTTTACGCGAGTGTGGGCGCCGCAGCACCGATCGGCGCCTAGGCGCCAGAATGCAAAAAAAACACACGGGGGAAAAACTTTTCTGGGCACCGCGGTGCCATATAAGCCTCTTCCGGCGCCTAGGCTCCAGACGCTCGACATGCGTTTTGAACCCCTTTTTCCCCAATTCACCTGCACACACAAAACACTCGCCTCCTCTAAACCTTTCCACCTTCGAACCCTAACCTTTCCGTGCACTCCACAGCTCAATTTTCTATCGATTTTTGCACAAACAAGGATCAAGTAAGTGATTTTCATCATTCTCTCTTCAATTTTCTTGCTTGAAATTCTTGAAATCATGTGGATTGGTGTATGTGCGAATTTGGGCAAAAATGGAGGTTTGTGTTGATTTTGTGTGGATTCTTGCTTGTTGTTGGATTGTTGTTGATGGGTAAGAGATTTTATGCTTAAAAACAACAATTTAG
>SMDT01002250.1:0-45075 GCA_005392925.1 Aquilaria sinensis | reverse complement strand
ACCAAAAGGTAAGAAACAAAATTAAGGACTGGAAAAGGTGTTCTACCATTACTAAGAAAAATGTTAAAAAAAGGACATTAAAAACCCCCCTTTCAATACCTATAATTTTGCTTTTTATCAGCTATAGCCTTCAAACTTTCAGATCTGCCAATCTCACATTATGCTCATATTATCTATGTGGGCCTAATTGTCATATAGAAAAGTAGAGGGAACAAAAGAGAAAAAAGGAAATATTTTGGGATTGGAAAGAGGGTTTCACCATTACTAAGAAAAATGAAAAAAAAAATTCAAACCATGAAAGACAAAAATGACACTATTCAGTGAATATAGCAGTAATGTATAATTAGTTTTTGGCCCATTTTTCTTTTTTATTTTTATTTTTTTTATTATCTTAAAGACTTGAAATCAATTTTAGGTTTTTTGAAAAATGATGATAGACATTAAGGGCTTTCCAGAATAAGGTGGATCTGAAAGTCCTTTTATTAATCAAACATTATTTATAAGGAAACTTAAAGGCCCTTTAGTTTTTTTTATATATACAAAAACATTTACAAGTACATGGAGCTAGAAGGTATTATTGTAAAGTTAAAGGATAGTGGCTGTTACATGAAAACGTGGAGGACTTCTGGTTACAATTTGCCACTATTAGACTACCTTGTCATGTGGAAGAAAGGGTCTGTCAGTGCTTGAACCTTGGCCAACCTTACGGTGTTTTTAGTGCTTTAGTAGCTGAGCTGGAAGCACAGGATAAGGGCCCTTCAATTGTATTTCAGATATTTGGCACTAGCTGTTGAAGCTAACTGGTTGTTAGATCCTTTATATAAATACGTTGAAGCTAGATTGAGGTAGCACATCATCTAGTGCATGTTGCTCAATCCTGTAATGACTTTACCTTATGGACGGGAAATATTTTGGAACCAATTTCAGCTATTTTGGAACTCCACAATTTAAGAAAAATAAGTTTTAACCCCATAAAACTTTTCATATGTCTAAGAAATCTCAAAATTTTTACATCTCAAAATCAAACCACCTTCTCCTAACCACCCTCCCTCCTAATTGGTTATCACATTCTCCATTATCAATACTAAGCACTCAGGTTAAGGCCTTACTCTGGTCTTGTTGAAGTATGAAGGCTGACACACACCCACGTATATAATTGACTTGTGCCGTAAATCTCCGCAACAAGTTGCCTATTTGCACCAGAAGTATTATTCTTTGGCATGTTCTTATTATCTTTCATGTGACAAGAGTTGTAGTTGAGATGAGATAGCTAGATATACCTTGTATGTGTATTCTGTAGCTCATCTAGAAGTTCTCATACCTGTATATAGCCAATGGGTTATATAGCCTTTTAGTGCAAGAAATACAAATCAATTCTTCATCCAATTTTACATGGTATTAGAGCAAGTTCAAAATTGCCCCAACCATTGCTAAAAATAACTCACGTGATAGAGCCAAAGCGGCCTACACGTGAGAAGGCGTGTTAAATATGAAAATCTTACATGCCCACGAAAAGGAATTAAGTCAATGCTTTATATAGTGATGATGTCTCTTCATCTATAGTTAATTGATTTTAGATTTGATGCTTTAATATGGTATCATATCAAGTTTATGATATCAAATCACATTTTCAATCATGAAAAATGGAGGAAAAAATGGAGATGGCGTCAATGGGAGTGGACCATCACGCGAATCCTCTATCAACCTATTTTCATATCCAAGTTCACCCTATTTCCTGACATCTGTAGATTACACCATGGCCTTATTTATGGTGGCACCATTGGCTGGTGACAACTATCCTAGATGAAAAAGAACTATACTATACGTGCTCTGTAGCAAGAACAAAGTGGGCTTTGTAAATGAAAGCCTAGTAAAGCTGAAGGATGACACCACAAGGTTGCTGGCTTGGAACAAATGTGACGACCTGGTTCTTTCCTGGCTCATTAATTGGATACATCCCACACTTCATGATTCAATCACCTATCATGACACAATAGCAAAACTATGGAAGGATCAGAAGGACAGGTTTGGCCATACTAATAAACCAAGGGCACACAAGCTGAGAAAGAACATAGTGCTGCTTAATCAAGGACCTATGAATGTAGCAAGTAGAATAATGAGTCTTGGTCAATTTGTCTTATAGCCAAGGCTTCAAGACTACCTTTTAGTAAGAGTGATAATTTATCATGTTCATTATTTGATTTAATTCACATGGAAGTTTAGGGGCCTTATCGTACCCTTACTATTGGTGATTCACATTACTTTCCTACTTTAGTGGATGACAATATTAAAGCAACATAGGTTTTTCTAATGAAAAGCAAAAGTGAGGCAATGCAGCATTTCAAGAACTTTTTTGAAAAGATTCAAAACCAATTTGGCATTGGAATCAAGAAGGTAAGAGGCAATAACACACTAGAACTAACCCAAGGAGCTTGTGTTTTCTTAGGATACCCAAATGGACAAAAGGGTTACGGGCTATATGATCTTGAAAAAAAAATGTTTCTTTGTGTTTCGAGACCTACTTTTCCATAAGGATGTTTTTCCATTTGCCATACAATAACAACAGAAACCCATGCACATGCCAAGTAGGCAACCAATGCATATAGAGGATAATCAGGTTGTACTAGGCCAAGACCAATATAATAATGTGAACCAAGAAGAAAAGAGGAATGAGGAAATGGATGAAGGGCAAGGCAATGTCGCACAGAAGCCTGAAACTAGGCATAACACTCGAACTTGCTAGCCACCAAGATATTTGGATGCGTACCAAGTTGACTTGCTAGGAAGAAATGCACCTACCCACTCGAATTTGGCATGTTCGGGTAAACCATATCCCTTAGCCTTCTATATATCATATGATACTTTTTCCATGCACCATAGAACCTTCCTTGCTACAGTTCTTAACGATAAAGAGCTAATCTCCTACTTAGTAGCCCAATGACACTCAAATTGGTAGTACGCCATAAAGGTTGAAATTGATGCGTTAAAAGCTAACCACACATGGGAGTTGACTACAATGCCTGCAAGAAAGAAACCAGCCAGCTGCAAATGGGGTATATAAAATCAAGCAATGGTTAGACGAGAGCATAGAGAGATACAAAGCAAGGCTAGTGGCAAGGTTACGTGCAAATAGAAGGAATTAACTACACTGAGACCTTCGCACCAATTACGAAGCTAACAAGTATACGTTGTCTACTAGCAATAGCAACTATGAAAGGATGGCAATTGTACCAACTAGATGTCAATAATGCATTTCTTCATGGAGATCTGTATGAAGAAATTTACATGCAGCCGCTACCTGGATACCTACCACAAGGAGATAAACAAGTTTGTTGATTCAAGAAATCTTTCTATGGACTCAAGGAGACATGAAGAGGGTGGTTTGTAAAACTCTCACTAGTATTAAAGTCCTATGGATTCATGCAATCAATAGCCGACTCTTCACTGTTCACAAGAAGAGAAGGTGAAAATTTTTTGGCAGTCCTCGTGTACATCGACAACATGGTGGTGGTTGGAAATAATGCAAGCAAATGTTAGAAGGTAAAATATTTCCTAAATCGTCTTTTTTGTTTAAAAGACCTTGGAAAGTTGCAAATAATTTATAGGTTTAGAGGTGGCACATGGAACCAATGGCATATTTATTGGCTAGCAAAAATATGCTTTGGATGTGCTAGTTAGTGTCGACTTGACTAGAGCAAAGCCCAACAAAATCCCCATGTAGCAGCAACACAAGCTCGGCAACTTAACTAAGCCAAAAATTTAGGACCCTACACCATACAGGCGACTAGTTGGCAAAGCTCCTATGCCTCACTATCACTTGACAAGATATCATGTATGCGGCCAATGTACTTAGCCAACACATGCAGGAGCCAACGATGGACATTACAATGCAACTCTCAAGGTTCTTCGATATATAAAGAGAGCACCTGGTCAGGGGCTCATGTTTCTACGCCAAGAAGATTTGCAGCTTAAAGGCTACTATGATGCTGATTGGATCACTTGCCTGATCACAAGAAGGTCTGTCAAAGAATATTTCGTGAAATTGGGACAAGCCCCTTTGTCTTGGAGGACAAAAAGCAACTGACTGTCAGTAGATCATCAACGGAGGTCAAGTACCGAGCAATGACACTAGCAACAAGTGAGTTAGTGTGGTTAAAATCTATCTTAAAATACCTCATTATTGACATTATGCAACCTATACAGCTTTTCTGTGACAACAAATCAACGCTGCACATTGCATTAAACCCAATCTATAACAAGTGCACAAAACACATAGAAATTGATTGCCATTTAAGCAAAGAAAATTAAGACAAGTTATATCCACTCAAAGCAACAGTTGGCAAATTTATTCACAAAAGCTTTAGGCCATGACGATCTCAAGAGATTGAAAGGCAAGTTGTGCATTTCATCCCTACATGCTCCAACTTGAGAGGAGATGTTAAAGTATGAAGGGCAACACACACACATGTATGTAATTAACTTGTGCCCAAGTCTCTGCAACAAATTGCCTATTTGCACCAAGAGTCTTATTCTTTGGCACGTTCTTATTATCTTTCAAGTGATAAGAGTTGTAGCTGAGATGAGATAGATGGATAAGCCTTGTACGTGTATTCTGTAGCCCATCTTGAGGTTCTTGTACCTGTATATAGCCGATGGCACTACTAGAAAAACGCCATTTAGTGACGGTTTAATTAGCGACGGCTAAAACCGTCGCTAATTAGCGACGGTCAATAGTCGCTAACAATCCGGTGAGATTTTAGCAACGGCTGTACGTTGCTAAATATTAGTGACGGTTTACCGTCGCTAATCTAGCTAATTTAGTAACGGTTAACCGTCGCTAAATTTAGTGACGGTTTACCGTCGCTAATTTAGTGACGGTTACCCGTCGCTAAAGTTAGTGACGGTTTAGCGTCGCTAATTAGTGATGGTTAACCGTCACTAAAGTTAGTGACGGTTTACCGTCGCTAATTTAGTGACGGTTACGCGTCGCTAATTTAGTTGCATATAGTTTTCTTTTTTGTTAGTGCATGTGACAAAAATGCCAAACTACCCTCTAAATTTAAGTTTGGGACAATACAAGCCACGATTATTTTAATTAGTAATTAAGCATAGAAACATATCTCCATATTTTATTAGTAATTAACAAAAAATATTTTTAATGAAAATTAAATTCATTTGAATTGATTTATTGTCACATGAGGCTTAACCATTTATTAATATGCTATTATGTCATTTTGGGTTAGTAGTAATATGTTAACACTTAGCGAAGGCAATTAGTAGCTAGCTAATTTAGTGACGGTTAACCGTCGCTAAATTTAGTGACGGTTTACCGTCGCTAATTTAGTGACGGTTACCCGTCGCTAATTTAGTGACGGTTACCCGTCGTTAAAGTTTACGGTTTACCGTCGCTAATTTAGTGACGGTTACGCGTCGCTAATTTAGTTGCATATAGTTTTCTTTTTTGTTAGTGCATGTGACAAAAATGCCAAACTACCCTCTAAATTTAAGTTTGGGACAATACAAGCCACAATTATTTTAATTAGTAATTAAGCATAGAAACATATCTCCATATTTTATTAGTAATTAACAAAAAATATTTTTAATGAAAATTAAATTCATTTGAATTGATTTATTGTCACATGAGGCTTAACCATTTATTAATATGCTATTATGTCATTTTGGGTTAGTAGTAATATGTTAACACTTAGCGAAGGCAATTAGTAGCTAGCTAATTTAGTGACGGTTAACCGTCGCTAAATTTAGTGACGGTTTACCGTCGCTAATTTAGTGACGGTTACCCGTCGCTAAAGTTAGTGACGGTTTACCGTCGTTAATTAGTGACGGTTTACCGTCGCTAATTTAGTGACGGTTACGCGTCGCTAATTTAGTTGCATATAGTTTTCTTTTTTGTTAGTGCATGTGACAAAAATGCCAAACTACCCTCTAAATTTAAGTTTGGGACAATACAAGCCACAATTATTTTAATTAGTAATTAAGCATAGAAACATATCTCCATATTTTATTAGTAATTAACAAAAAATATTTTTAATGAAAATTAAATTCATTTGAATTGATTTATTGTCACATGAGGCTTAACCATTTATTAATATGCTATTATGTCATTTTGGGTTAGTAGTAATATGTTAACACTTAGCGAAGGCAATTAGTAGCTAGCTAATTTAGTGACGGTTAACCGTCGCTAAATTTAGTGACGGTTTACCGTCGCTAATTTAGCGACGGTTACCTGTCGCTAAAGCTAGTGATGGTTTATCGTCGCTATTTAGTGACGGTTAACCGTTGCTAAAGTTAGTGACGGTTTACCGTCGCTAATTTAGTGACGGTTACGCGTCGTTAATTTAGTGACGGTTACGCGTCGTTAATTTAGTTGCATATAGTTTTCTTTTTTGTTAATGCATGTGACAAAAATGCCAAACTAGCCTCTAAATTTAAGGTTAGGACAATACAAGCCACAATTATTTTAATTAGTAATTAAGCATAGAAACATATCTCCATATTTTATTAGTAATTAACAAAAAATATTTTTAATGAAAATTAAATTCATTTGAATTGATTTATTGTCACATGAGGCTTAACCATTTATTAATATGCTATTAATATGCTAAACGTCGCTAAATTTAGTGACGTGTTTCAGGACATAAGCAGTTATCATTTTTTATGTCACATGTTTAATTGTATAATTATAATTTTTAATTGGATTAGTTCAGTATGCAAATCTCTAAATATTTTAACTGGTAATTAACAATAAATCTTCTAAATGAAAATTATATAAATGGACCATTAATTTATTATCACATAATGGTTAAACTGAAAATGGCTATTGTATAATCATGATTTTATATTAGCGAGGGTGATTAGTCGCTACTTCTAAGCGACTTATCGCCGTCGCTACTCGCTATACAGCATCTTAGTTAAACGCAAGTTTTCTCTCCTGTTTAACAGAAATCAGTGCTTGTTTCTTCGCCACTGTCTAATCTTCTCCATTTCGAACCCCTTCTCCAATCTGCTCTGCCTCCCCTTCTCCAGACAGCCCCTTGTCCCCTTCTCCCTCCTAAATCGCCAGCTCCCGTCGAACGCCCCTGTCTTTGACGCCTCCCCTTCCGCAGCCTCCCCTGGATAGAGATGCGATTCGGCCATATTAGGTGAGACAGAGACATGTCTCTGTTACGTCGGCCAGAATCAGCATAATCGGTCCTCCCTCATAACCGGAAAAGGAGTGACGATTGTCTTCTTTGTCAGGTAATGTGCTCTTTCACTTTCATTTCACATCGATTTAGGGCTCAGTTTGAATTGATTTCGTGTGTTCAAATTAGGGTTTCACTTTAATTGCATTTTGATTTTTTTGTTGTGCGTTGCTAGTTTCGAACAGTTATATGCTGTTGTGAAGTTGTTAATTACCTCTGCCTGTTGGTGCGCCAGCCGTTCGTTTCAGATCCTTCATTGATTTCAACTCTGGCATGGTAAGGTTCTCCTCTTCAGTATTGTTATCCCCTCGCTAATTTTTTAGTAGGCGTATATGAAAAACTGAAGTGAATGACATGGGAAACTTTGTGCATTTTTGTGTTTTACAGAATCTACTTCTATCCATTTTTTTGTGTGACACTAATATACATTTAAGTATATGGTGTGCTGAACTATTCCAATCTATAGGCTTGATGTTTCAGTCATCTTCACCTGGCTTCACTTAGTCCTGCTTCCAGTGTTCATTTTCTATGTCGATAGACTCTTGTTCCTTCACCAATTTCTGGTTCCCTGTAAAATACTTGCAGCAATTGCTCCCATGATAACAATAATCTTGAAGAGATTCATGGAAACGACATTACAACGCTGCTTCCTAAGGACTGTACAAATCAGAGTGCCGTGACCAGAAGTTCTGTTTGACCTCTTCCATAAGCTTCCATTAAAAAGTCAGAGCTCTTCAGAAGCTTAGGTTCAAATTTTCTTTCCAATCAATGAGTCAACTTTGTTCAGTCATAGCCAATTCTGCAGGACTTCTTATTCTCTGCAGCTTAATTCCCTGGTTTCTCTACTCAGGCAAGTTTTAAACTTGGATTTGAACCCAAATACGAAGTTTCAGCTTCATCCAGTAAGCCTTGTGGAAAGTCAACTTATAGGTCAAACCTGTAGTCCCTGAACTGATTCTGCAAAAACTTCTGTACTTCACTTGCTAGTATACTACCACTTCAATCAAACAAGTTTTAAAACTCTTGTTGATTTGTACACCAACTTTCAGCGTTTGCAGATGAAATTTTCTGAAGGTCAAAGTGCTGATCAAACCTTCAGGCTTTTACTGTTTATGTTGAACTTCCAACATTTAGCACCTAGTTAATCTGTTTTCTTGCTTCCAACAAGCTTCGAATATCACTCTCAACCTTCCTTCCGAGTTTCAGGTCCAATAGTGAAGTCTTGTTGAAAGTCAGCATATAAGTCAAACCTGGGGTTCAATGGTTACTGGCGCAGAAATGTTCAGCATTACTGTTGGTCATACATCTATGCATCTTTCAATCCTATTCCAGCCTTGGCAAGCCCCATCAGGCTACATCTAGACTTCTTTTCCCCTTCAACTACTTAGTGTGCCTCTTCAGAAACATTCAGGTGACTCCCAGAATAAATTCGGTAGTTGCCTTCATTCCTTTTCAGCTGCACATAAATCTGCCTGGCAGTTTTAACCACTTTTGAGTCTTGGAGAGGTTTGCAATTCAACACTGATAGAACTCTGAGTGCAGTCTGGTTTTAATAAATCATGTCCGATGGCTTCCTAACCTGTGCTTTTCTCAGTCTTATGTCTCACATAAAAAGTCAACCCATCAGTCAACTTCTCAGTAGCAATTGCTCCAATTCCGCTGGCTCAACCTTCTCTTTGTTTCTTCTCTGGACCAGACCTGCATTCTTGCTTGTTTCAGCCTCTTTTGTTGCTGCACTAACTGTTGAGAAACTTCCCCAACTGAGCTCAGAAACCGGCTGCATAATTTCAGAATATCAACATGCCAAACCATCAACGTCTTTTCTTTGTTGCAATTTTATCCCTCACTTTATTTTCTTTTTCTTAACTCAGCCCTTGAGTTTTTTGCCTCGTCATAACCACACCATGGTTTAGCACATCGTACTCAGCTGAAATCCCTTCTTTTGTAGCATCAATACACATTTCAGGCCAGATTTAGCAGCTGCACTCATGGTTTAATAACAAACTCTGCCTTTAATTTGCAGCTATGAACAAGTTTAGTTCCCTTGGCCAAAATTCTGGTTTGAAGCCATGAACAAGTCCATTTTAAGGATTCAAACAGGCCTGCAAAATATCAGTCCAAGATTCTTCTTCCTCCTCAAAGTCAAACTTGAGTCAACCTGCTCCATTATGCCATTTTATGCAGGTTTTCGAGTTGCAGCCCTTATCTCAAGGGCCTTTTTGACGTTCCTCTACTCCATTTGGCACCAAACGTTGCAGGCATATCCTTTTAGTCATTTAAGACTTGTTCCAGCTTCAACCCCTCAATTTTGAAGCCTTCTTCTAGGAGTTTGAAGCTTTGTTTTGTTCTGCAGGTTGTCTTAGCAGAATTCTTGGTTTCAAGGAGCATCTTGAGTTCCAGGACTCCAACTTAACCAAAATTTGTTGGAATCTTCTTTTTGTCATATGAGACTTGTTTCAACTTCATAACCCCAATTTGGAAGCCTTCTCCAAGAAGTTTGAAGAACATCCTTTTCTGCTGGCAGTTTTAGCAGAAAACATGAACTCAACATGTTCTTTGAGTTCCAGAGCTCTAAATGGACGTAAATTTTTCAGTCACCATTTCTCAACCATATGAAAGTTTTTGAAACTCGTAAATCCCCATTGTGCGGCTTGCATCCCAAAGTTTGAAGCAACTTCATTCTGCTGGGGGTTTTAGCTGAAAAGCCTGGTGTTTAAGTGTGGTTTTAGGTTCTACTGCTCCAAATCAGCTAAAACCTTGTAGGAACTAACCTTTAGACATAATAAACAGCTAAAACCTTGTAGGAACTAACCTTTAGACATAATAAACATGTTTTACCTGCAAAAATTCCATTTAGAAGTCTTCTTCCCAGTTTGTGAAGCATTTCTTGTTCTGCAGCTCATCTTGGCAAAAACTTGAGCTCTAGGGGGTCATTTGAAGTTCTGCTGCAAGAACTTGAACCAACCTTTATAGAAACCTTTCTTTGGTCGTAAGAAACTTTTCTAAACTCAGTAACTTCAGTTTAGAAATGTGCTTCCCAAAGTTTGAAGCACTTCTAGTTTCTGCAGGTTATCAAACAGAAAACTTGAGCTTTGGGGGCCATATTTAGGTTCTGTTACATTTTCTTCAGCCAAACTCTACCATCACCTTTCTTTAACCATTAAAAACTTGTTTCAAACCTAAGAATTCATCATACAGGCCTGAATCAAAATCTAACACTTCTGGTTCCTTGAAGTCAGCCTTAACATATAACTTCTGACCTCATATGCACTTTCCTGATAACCAAGTCATTTTCCCTTCAACAGGTGCTCAAAAAGTTTCAAATTAACTCCAAATCAAGGCTGGAGAAGCTCAACCATAAAAGCCCTTCCAAGCCCAACAGTTGAGTCAAAGCTCCTCTCCTGTTGACACTTGATGCAAAACTAATCCAGCGCCTTCTATTTTTCATCAAGTTTAAACTTGGAAGTGTAGGAACACATTCCTTACCATACTACTGTGTTCCAGAGATCCCAAGAAATACAACCTCATCCTAGGATATCATCATCTGAAACATCCATATTTCCTACACCCAACATTTCACCTAACTCCAGCGGCTGTAGTACCACAGTACTCCACTGCCTGGGGTTATCTTCTTTCAAAAAGCTAGTTAACAAGTCTCAATAGAACTCTAAAACACGTTTGCAAAACCTTGCCTCTAACTAAATTCTGGTATTTGGTGCCTTAGGAGGGAGTCATGTGGACTATGTTTTGTGTGGACTATGTTTTGGTTCAATTTCTCCTGTTCATGTTACGTACTTTTATTCTTGTGGAGAATTAATGAGAATGATCACCTAGGAATGTAAAATTTTCTTAAGCTCAAATTTTTGTAAGATGGTTTACTTATTTGACAGTGTCCTCCACTTTGTGACCCTTGTGCTGGTGGCTCCTTTATGCTTGATAAAAAATTTCGTGTGCACACTTCTGATAAGGATGCTTGTTACTGGAAATGATCTATGCTGCTGGGCATCACTCATCCATTTATGTGCCAGGCTCCAAATATATCCAGTTTTTATATATGAAATGTTATAGACCAGTTTGTTCTAACTGCCAATGGTTGCCGTTTGTCAGTAGTTTGTCCGTCTGTTTACTTGGCAAAATGTCTCAAGAGTTGTATGTTGTGGCAGGTGGAGCTTTTCCGTGGTGACCAACGCCGGCTTAGGATTGTGGTGGACAGCGAGAATGAAGTGGACTTAACAGTTCATTCTAGTCACCTCCGAGATCTTATTGTCCTTATTATTCGAGGTCTTGCACAGTGGTTCAACAGTACATCCCTCAATTCTTTACTCAAGATAGAGCCATAATACTTGGAGAAAGTTGAACAGGAGGCATCAGATTACTTGTTATTAGATTTTAGGTGTGCTTGCTGCCTCCCAATAGTTCCTGTTTTCATGTACTAGTTTAGTTTTGTGTTTAAGGAGAGTGTGAGATGTACCCTTTTTTCCTCAATCATTTTATGGGTGTTGTTATTGGCAGCACCATTTGTTTGTAAATCTTAAGATATACTATATATTGTGCAGTCATCCGAGCGAAATTTGGGAGCCGGGTGTGTACATCATTGTGTAATGAAATATTAATTTCTTTTTTATAACTAAAATGATGGGCAAATTAATAAAATGATGGGCAAATTAATTTCCGGTGCATTGTATGTTTCATTTTTTTATTTTTCCCTTGATAATTATTTTCAATCATCGCGAACCTCTAGCTTAATCATAGAAAATAATGAACCAAAAAAAATAAGTACTAGCGACAGTTAAACGTCACTAACTAGTGACGGCTACACGTCACTAATTAGCGACGGCTATGTGTCACTAACTAGCGACGGCTATGCGTCACTAACTAGCGACGGCTACGCGTCGCTAACGCGCCGGCTGACACTGTTACTGGAAAATTAGTGACGACCTGTTTTGCGACGTTTACTTGTCGCTAATTAGTGACGGTAACCGTCGCTAGAAAATTAGCAGCAAATGAATTAGCGACGGACGTTTTAGCGACGGTGTGCCGTCGCTATATCATGTTTAGCAACGGCCAGCTGTCGCTAATGGCCGTCGCTAAATGCGGTTTTTCTAGTAGTGAGTTTTTCAGGGGTGAAAACTAGTGGTCTAACATTTTCATAATTAACTAAGTAACATTTTATAGCAACATAAGTCTCAATTCATGGAAGATGGGTGCTAGTTATCCACTTAAGACATTAATTATTTTATAAAATAAGTTTATTAGATATATAAAAAAAAAGCAGTAAAACTGAAACAGTCCATTTAAAAAGAGCTATTTAATATAAAAATGGAAAGAGAGTAAATCTTACAAAATGAGTTTTGAACTTTTCATATGAATTGTAGACCTTTGTGAAATCATCCCATGGTTTTGATATTTTTACTAAATCTTGCGTTACAAAGCTTATTCTAAAAGAAGTCAAAATCAAATTACTTGAAAAATATATCTCAAAACATGACATAGAAACTTTCGTAGTGATACCGCGTAGAAAGGGACACAAAACCAACGGACTTGGTTGAGAACAAATCCAACAGCCAATTGGATGTTAACTGGTGATGATAGCTAATGGAGAACATAAAAATCTAATGTGGTCTGCATATGTTAGCTCATCAGTTGCTCAGATATTTCCAACTCAAGACCTGAGTTTGAGTCCGTCTGACACAATAAAACGCAATTTCTATCATTTGTGACTTAATATCTTTTGGGTTACAAAAAAAAATTGTAGATCTAATACCTTCTATTTCTACATATTTCTGAATATAGAAAAAGAATTAATCCGACATATTTCTGAGTAAACTAATGTGGAGACTTTTCCAAGAAAAATATCTTATATGCTCCCTACCTTATGTATGTTATACGACCCTTAACAAATTAAAGAATCTCAAGCGCGTCTCTTCTCCACTCTCTGGCCGGGCTTCGCCGAACAGATTTTGGCGGCGATCCGTCGGATTTGCTCTTCTCCAACCTGGTGTCGTAAAGCTCCTCATGGTTGCGCCGGCGCTGACCCAAGCTGATTATGAGGTGATATCGACATCAACGGCGCAGACAACGACGGCAGAGATGTAGGAATCGGGTGAGGAAGAGGGGCTTGGGCTTGTTGGAGTGGTTGAAAGTTGAAACGAGAGTTACGGATGCAGTTATGAAGGAGTGCGACGAAGGAAGAATTTGAAGAGGCGAAGATGATGCCGGAACGGGAGGGGGCGAATGAGGAGACGGAACGACTCGGCCATTCGGCCAAAAGAAGAAAACAATAGAAAAAGAAGAGGGTTTGGGTCAAACTTTTTTGTTTGTCCCTCATCTTTTCATTTTTTTCAATTTAACCCCTGATGTTTTTTAGGTACACACATGTGCATAACTGAAAAATAATAAATTAGTAAATGCATAGTTATGTAAAAATTTATTATCACACATAAAGTTTATCCATTTACATATCTATAATATATTTATGATTTCATTTGTACATATGTGTCACATGTTTTCTATATATCCATCACTTGTATATTGAGTTTTATACGTATCTATCATCTAGTTTGTTCATATCTCTAATTTTGACAAGAAGTGAGCTTTGACACATCGGCACCTACTATTTTTATAGGGGGTTGAACCCGTATATATTCTTGAATATATAGATAACATATATGAGGTCTCATTTGTACATATGTCACACATTATTTGTACAGATCCCTTACTTCCTTTGTACAATGAGTTTATATATATCTGGTATCTGACTCATATATATCTCCAATTTTTTGGAAGACATTAGATTTGATGTGTTTACACTTGTTTTATGCTATAAAAGGTAATATTAAAATATAAATATATATAGTTAGACTTATCTCTTTTTCAAGTTTAATTAAGGATTGACGCTAACCAAGTCTAGGGATGGCAAAATTTGACCTGACTCGAAGATCTGACCTGACTCCCCCGAACCTAAGCTCGACCTAACCCGATTTGACCAGAAAAGTCAACAAACCGAACCCAACTACACTTAACCCGACTTGAATCTGAGCCTGATTGAAGTGAAACCTTAGAAAACTTGAGCCCGAACCAGACTTGACCCGATGACTAAACCCGATAAGACCCAATTTTAACTTAAATCAACATAAAGGATGTGGTTGACAAAGACTTTAGAAAATTTATGATTTAATATATGTGAATGAGTTTCTTCTATTCTGTTGACCTGTTTTACGTTGTAGAGCGCGAATAAGTGAGAATTATAGTAAACAATTAATGGTGCAGTGATAGAGAGATAAGAATAATTAGGTTTTAGAAATTATAGTACTCCTTTCGTCTCATATTCTTTGAAATATTAGACTTTTTCAAATAATTTAAATTGAATTTGTTCATATTACTCCCTCTATCTCAAATTCTTTGCACTATTTATATTTTAACAATTAATCTATATTTTTTTAATTTTCAACATTTTAATATATAAATGAAAATATTTTATAATGAATGATAAATCAAGATTTATAGTTTTTAAATATATTTTTTTTTAAATTTTTTAATAAATAATAATATAAATAAATTCAAGTCAAATTATTTAGAAAAGTTAAATGGAGCAAAGAAAATCGGATGGAGGAAGATTATTTGTTATAAAAAAATTAAGAAAGTATATATTTAGAAACTATAGGTCTTTATTTATTATTTAATATAATAATTTTTCATTTATATACTAAAATATTGAAAATAAAAAATTATAGATTAAATAAATTATATATTAATATATCTTCAAAAAATTTATATTATTTTTTTTATATCTAGTTAAATTAAATTTTAATCAAAATTAAACAAAAAAACTAAATCGATTTAACTATTTCGGCTTATACATCAATGAACCGAGTGAACTCAACAACCAAGTTGAATCTGGTCTAAGGCCAGATAACCCCGACCTGATTGAATCCGAATCCAAATAAACCTGGCCTGACCCAACCCAATCTACTCACCCTGAAATCAACCCGAACCCAAATAACCCGACCTGAACCTGAATACATGCTAACATGATTAAACCTGAATCTGAATAATTTGATCTGACCACCCAATTGTCATCCCTAACCAAGTCCAACAACCAATAAGTCATTACAACAACGGGTAGGATGCAGTAAAAGTCCCAAATCTTTAATTTTTATTTAAAGTTGGTCCTCCAATTTCATTTCATTGCCAATTGACTCAAAATATTTATAATTAGTCTCTAGCCTTAGTTAAGACTGAAATAGCATAAAGAACCAATTTACAATTAGGAAAAATTGATATTTTGAAAAATTTTATTAGTTGTGAAGAATTATGATGCTGATTGAATTTATAGGAAGAAAATTAACAAACAGTTTAAATTAGAATTTAAAATTTTTGTGTTAGATAGTTAATTAAGTGAGAGTTATAATTCAAACTGTTTGATTTTGTCTTCTTATTATTCAATATATATCATAATTTTTTTACAATTAATAAATTATTTAAATTTTCAATTTTTCTTCGCTATAAATTTGGTTTTTTTGCAAATACAATCTTCTTTAAGGCTAGATGCAATATGCAAGGAATTATAAAGTTTTGGCACCAATGTGCAATGAAGTGGAGATTGACAACCAATTTGTAATGAAAATTAAAAGCTCAAGGCTTTTCGTGCATTTTATCCTTAAAACAACAATGCCTATCAAGAGTCTGAATATTCGTTTTTGTACAACAGCTTTTTTTTTCCCTTTATTTCTTTTTTTTTAGAGCACGAGTTAATTTAAAATTGCATCCGTTTCAAGTTTTTTTGCTCTATTTCTTTTTTTTTTGTTTAAGTTTGATTTAAATTTATTTATATTTTTATTTATAAATTTTTTTTAGAAAATATTTTATTTAGAAACTATAAGATATATATTTTTTTAATAGAATTTTTAAAAACATTTTTATCAAATAATAATATAAATAAATTCAAGTTAAACTTGAGTTATAAAAATGAAATAGGGCAGGGAATTTGTGACAAAGGAGTATATTTTATTTTGTTTCAAAAATAAACCAATGATATCTAACACACACATATACTGAAAATAAATAAAATATAGGAGTATGTGCTCTAATACAGAAAAAAAAATACAAAAAAAGATGGAACAGTTTGGACTTCGGAACGCAGCATGAGCAATTATTAGGTAGAAAAATTAATAGTTTAGTTTCCTATGTGTTCGCATTAGCTGTCATGTTAACTACTCTGGTTTTAACTGGATAGATAAATGTAGATTGGAAGCTGTAAATCTCCATAATTATAGATATAAATTTTCCAATCGATTACCTTTTCTGTGCTCTAAACTCTATAAGCTCGACTCACATAGCTTTCACACGTTTCATCTAAATCATACAAATAGCTTTTACAGATACAAATTTTCCACACGAATAGCTTTTCTGTGCTTCTGTGCTCTAAACTTTATAAGCTCGTCTCACTTAGCTTTGACACGTTTCATCTAAATCATACCAACAACATGGTGGAGTATATTTCTCCGGTCTCCCCAATCTTAATGAAGCTTAGTTCTTTTGTGGAAGAAGACATTAAAACCTTTATATCTGCAAAAGGAGATATGAAAAAGCTAGGAAAGGTACGGCTTTTTGTGCTTTATGCTTTTCGTCGAGTTGGTTTATATGTTAAGATCCCCAACCAGATAAAAGTCAGGAAAAAAGAGCTAGATAAGATTGATGAGCAGACAAGACGTTATATTACTCATTTGTGGGAGGGGAGGTCTTAACCGGGGAGATCCATCAAGCGAGATACAACATACGGTCATGGTCTCACACATGTTCCCAAAAGCTTAAGCTATTGGGACAAGAGACCACAACCATATATATGTATCTCACTTGGGAGATTTACCAACCATATGGGATAAGTCACTTGCATCCTCAACAATTTGCAGCCAATTAGAGCACTTCAAAATAATCAACTTGATCAAGCAGAGACCACCTCTATTCACTCAAATACAATCGTTCCTATTAGGGAAAGAGAAAAGAATCGACTCTTCAACATGTTGTTGGCTGACAATAGACCACTGGACACACCTACCGTCATTTCCATAATTGGGCCGGGAGGGATCGGCAAGTCCACTCTTGCTAAAGAAGCTTACAATGATCCAAAGGTCAAGGGGGCATTTGATAAAAGGGTATGGGTTTGGGTCTCAAAACATTTTGACATAGCAAGAGTTGCTAAAGAGATAGTTGCAGCTATTGAGACTCCAGAGGTAACTAGCTTAGACCAATTACTAGAGAAAGTTAAGAAATGTGTTGAGGGGGAAAATGTTCTTCTCGTCTTAGATAATGTTTGGATAGAGCGTAGACATGGTAATGAAACTTTCATTAGAAACACAAATGATATGGGAAGTTTGGTTCAATTGGGAAGCAATACAGATCATTGGTTTCAATTGAAGAACTCTCTCACAAGTGCTGCATCTAAAAGTAAAATTTTGGTAACCACTTGTAGCGGTGAAGTTGTGGAAGATCTAGGATCAGAGGCAACCAACAGGCTCTCACTGAGGCCATATATACATACACTAATTAAAGGTTCAAATCGAAAGATACCTTCTTGTATGTATAATACATTGTCTAGTGAAAATAAACATGTAACTTACAAACTAGTGTGCGATTGGTAGAACATTTTTAAGTTCCATGTGTAATTTGTACATTTCACATAAATGAAAAATGTATTTTGGTTATTTGATTTTAATTAATTTCATAAATTAATTAAAATTTAAAAATTTGTGACTCTTCTAATAATTGTGTCATTTGCAAGAGATACAATTCTTCGTGAATAATTGTATATATTCCAAAAGACACATATTTATAAATGGTTGGATCTATTAAGGGAAGAATTATATTTTTCCATTTTCTATATAAATGAAATATTTCATAAATTTGAGATATTTTTTTCATAAAGCTTTGTTGTATTTTGGAAACATATCCCTGCTATTTTTACGCTTTGGTTTTTCCAGCGAAAGTGGGTTTTTGCCAACAATGCTGCATTGAAAAGCACTTCAAGTTCTTGACCTACTGCCGAACGGGCTGGATCGATGACTTGCTTGGGAAGCTCTGCACAAGGCCCGGGCGATTGATTTCCGGTACAGATCGGGTCACTTTGAGAATCGGGCAGCCCTGGAGGCCGAGTTGGCGGCAGTGAAGCCCACCCACATCTTCAACACCGTCGGTGTTACCGGCCGGCTCAATATCAACTGGTGCGATTCCCATAAGGTCGAGACCATCAGGACCAATCAATCCCATAATTCTTTTTATGTGGACTTGATGTTTCAAATTCTTCTTTAAGAAAATTCTTCTTTTTTTTTTTCAGACCGGGATTTGATTTGGGAGATGGGATTTGGGTTCAGGGCGTTGTTTCCGAGTGAATTGGGAGAAGAAACAGATATTGCTCTCCTTTTCTTCGGATCAAGACTCGATTTGGAAGACTGTAGATTTAGGTTCGCGGAGTTGTTGTGAGATGAACTGGGTAAGAAACGAAGACAACAAGGAGCAAGGAGCCGCCAATAACGAGGAGTCAAGGAAGAAATAGGGACGACAATGACATAGCTGGCCTTCATCAATGTTGGTTTCACTCATGACTGGTGTCAGGTGGTGACAGCAGCAAGAAAGAAGGACGGAGGCAATGAAACGGTGAAGAAATCAGCGACATCGAAGATCTGTTAGGCAAAGAAGACTGGGGGTAAAGTAGGGGGTGGTGGGATGGGGATTTTGGGGGAAAGTGGGGTAGTGCTGGGGGTAAAGAGAGGGATAGGAGGGAGTGCAACCAGAGGTGAAGGGCGGGGCGACGTCCACAGAGGCTGGTGGAATTCCGGCTGGCTGGGGTCGGGTGTTTTTTCTCCATTTGAGGCGGAGAAAAGGCAAAAAGACTTATTGATTGGAATAAGAAATTTAGAAATTTATGGTTTAAAATATTGATAATAAAAGTTATAGGACTAAAAATGCCATTCTATAATTTATTTTAATAATTTTTTATATTAAATCAGTATTTTTCATCCGATTTAATAGTCAAATTAACAGAAAGTAACCAATTGAGATTAATATGTACAATGAAAAAATGGCAGATCAATAGAACAATATAAAGTTCAAGTATTCATTTAAGACAAAAACAATAAGTCAGGTGACCACTTGTAGACTTTACCCGGTTAGTTTTGCGGAGAGCCCTAAGATCTAGCATTGGTTGTTTAGTATTTTTTGTTTTTTCTTCAGTATTCCAGCATGTTGCCTAGTGTAACCGTTAACCATTTTTTTTTCCCATTGGAAATTTTTTCTCCCTATGATCAACCATGATCCGCTCCACAATTATCTGAACTTCCCGTAATAGTTGGAATTTCTAGCAATAAGAAGGCCATTATTTGGCCAAACCAAGAATATCGTCGTCCTCTTGAACTCATTCATTCTCTCTTCATACACCATAGTTTAACACATACTGAAGCTAATGTTGTCTTTCCGCTCAGATCCCTCTAGACGCTCCATTCTGGTCCCTCCGTGTGCTATATGAAGCTTCTATGTCAAGTCGACGCTCTAACTGGATGATGATATTGATAGCCGTTTATGAGAACAAAAAATTGATCGGGGAGCTTGAAATTGAAAGTTCTCATGAAAATGGGAAAATAACGAACTTAGTCCGTGATTTTCTTCATTCCATTGCTGGGAACCTTAACCTTGGTTTTCTGCTGCCGCCACTCCTTGAGGCGCCGCTGATCCACCACCTCTGTCTGCTCATATTATGCTGTTGTTGTTCCACCCCCGTGTTGTCATTCCCATGCATCATATACACTGTTGTCTGCTCATATCCACAACGTCGCGACAGTGAATGGACGTTACTCCACCTTTCATGGCCCAGGAGATTGTGGGTCACGATCCAAACGTGACTTGGAGCACTCAAACAAGCCTGCCATTTGATCCAGCTCGTTTTAGACTACTCAGGCCAGATCGTTCCTGGACGTAACTCGGACCCAACACACTTCAGCATAATTCCAACCCAAAATGCAAGATCAGATGATTTGGCCTAATAATAACTTTAGTCCCTTTGGGCTTTGTAATTATTCATTCTAGTCACTGACGTTTTTTCACTTACACGCTTGCCATTGACAGGTGTTTTTTGCAACTTTTTTACCACCCAAAAATAATCTATGAGCCAACTCATTTAAACTTAATCTAAAATGATTTATTTTTACTTTTTACTTCTTCTTTTACCCAAATCTAATTTTATTTAAAATCAAATATTATATAGGTATAATAATACATTGTAAATCCAATTTTTATAATTTTATTTACATAATTTGTCTTTCAAATGAAATTAGTTTAAGGTAAAAAAGATATAAAAATAACAATAAGTCAGTTTGAATTAAGTTACCTTAAGTTAAAACAAATTTGTTTTATATTCGCGTTATTTCGCATGCAATCAATGAATAGCTCACATATCATTAATTCCAATTAGAATATTTTATCACTATGTATTTGTTTTTCTCATGGTTTTGCGATCCCACTTTGGAATCTTTTATCATTAATTCCAATTAGATTCGAGCGGATGAACACAAATGCCCACCCATGCCTTCTCAACACTAAGACCATAATTTTTAGGTAAAATGGTACAAATAATATGTTTTTCATGAATATTGTTATTAGCTGTAGTATGATTCTCATGAATTAACACACACGTGATGCGAACATGATTTTATACAAGCGGTAATGTGCATGCAAATACTGGTTTTGCCTGTAAGAGATTCAAACATATTTGTGATCTTGTTTTATAATAATGACTACATTTTGTCTTCCAAACCCTTCTTTTCAACCGTGGAAGCTTACCAGGTTATGACGGTAACCAATGATTGCAAGCACATTGACTGATAATCAAAACTACTCTACTTACATATATTTGTAGGGAATTTAATCCATTCAGTAACTAAACTTACACTTTTCAAACTTTAATCACTTACTTGAACATCGTCACCCGGTTTTGTTAGAATGCGCTATTGGGCAGTTGGGCACAATGACCTACTCTAGAGTTCGTATCTAGGGATGGGCATGGACCTTTGCTCCGGTGGAGCTCCAATCTGATCCGCTCCAGTGGATCGGGCTTTTTAAATGATCCATTAATTTTGGAGTGGGTTGGATCACGATCCATATTGATATTTTACAAAACGGGGCGGATTTTGGAGCTCCAGTGGAGGTCCAATAGATCAAAGGGTTTAGCAAATAAAATTTGTCCCCTATTCGCATCCTTCGATCGACCTGGCTGGTTGTGCTCGAATTTCTCTGATTGGCAATCCTTCGATCTTGATCTCTGATTGGCAATCCTACAGACAGCGCTTAATTTCCACCACAATTGAAGCGCCGATCCATTGCTCCTCAGCCTGGCAATTGGTGAAGCGGCACGCTACCTACTCGCAGCGATGGGCTCAGCTATTGGCGAGGCGATCTTGGTTGGCGACCAGACGACGAGGCGATGGGCTCGGTGATCGGTAAGGTGACCTTGGGTGTTCACAGATGGCGCCGCTTCGTTTCTCCTGATTTGATTTTGTCTTGTTTTAATTTCTGCTTGTTGTGATTTCGTTTTGATTTCATTTATTCTGCTTGTTTTCATTTTAGGATTTTGTCTCTTCTGCTTGTTTTGATTTCATTTCTTCTTATTTGATTTCCTCTTTTTTTGATTTTGAGATTTTGTCTTTGGGATTTCCTTTTGTTTTGATTATGGGATTTTGCCTCTTGTTTTGATTTCATATTTGAAGTGGCACACGACAAGAAGTTGGAGCCAGGAAAGTCGAGGCTAGATATGACTGAAGAGGAGAAAAGACGGACCCAAGTGGTGCTTTCACTGGCGAGTAAAAACCTAAGCTTTTAAGCCCAACCATCGACGGCAATGTCGGTGGCATAGGTGGGTTCGTTTCTGTGGTGGGATAGACCAGGACAGGGCGACGGCGAATCAGACAAAGAACCCAGAAGCGGGGAGGAAGAGAGGCGTCAACTGGGATGAGTTTGGGTAGGTTAACGTTAAACGCATTGGAGGCAGAAAGACCAATGTGACATGAGGGTAAAATGGTCATTTAATCTATTAAAAGTTATTAAAAGAAAAATACAACCCAAAATAAAAAATAATACAAAAACATATAAAAAAATATTTGAAATAGCTATAAATTTTTTTTTTAATTATCTATCAAAATATTATAGATTGGATATACATGGATCATCCATGGATATCCACAAGTTAGGTGGAGCGGATCGTGGATCGATCCATAAATAAGTGGGGCGGGTTGTGGGTTGATCCATAAAGAAGTGGATCAATAGTGGATCACTCCATGGAGCGGGTTGATCCGCTCCATGCCCATCCCTATTCGTATCTCACCTAATCTGCTAGAGAGGATTTTTTTGCTAATCCACCTGGCCAAAAATAAAGTCGAACAAACTCTTAATAGTGTATATAGTTGAGCTCCAAATTGTTTTATTCTCAAGTTTGGACAACTCACAACATGTTTTCTATTCTTTTAGGAAATCACATATTTGTCCTTCTATTTTGTTAAAAAAATTCCCTATTAATTAATGGATTTCCAAAAACGAAAAAAAATGACAACTAAATTTTAATAAAATTTTCACACACATGAATAAAATTTGAAAAGTGTCAATTTAACCACTAGTTTATGACAATATTAAATGCCATGTTAGTGCTCCGCTCACATCACTAAAACAAATCTTGGCTATGGCCACTGTCTGAGGCGACCATTTTTGTGGTTGCCACCAAAACGGTGGCCAATATGGTCACTAAAAAATTCTAGAGGTTTTTGGTGACCGTTTAGCCATTATTTTAAGTTGGTCGCTAAAACAATGGCTCTCGAAACAATGGGTCCATGTTAAAGTGACCATTTTCAAACTAGGAAGCTTAAGTTGATAGCCGCTTCAAAGAATCCGGTAATTAAATTTGTAACACCAAAACAATTTTGGGGGACCTAAGGTGTATATCAAGTTTATACAAAGAGAGAAAATCCCAGAGGCTCCATTCTTTATTTCTCTCTTGTGTCTTTCCTCCAGCAAAGAAGCATTCAACGTCCGCTGCTGCTGCTCTGCTTTGGAGCTATTTCTGGCCCTTCTCCATGGCGGCCATCGATCAGACATTTACATTGTTTGATTCTAATTACCATCCTCTTTAACTTTTCCTAAAGAGCTATCTTCAAATTCTGTTTAGATTTTGATGGATCTATAGTTAAAATTCAATCATCTAACCATTTCTGTTGTGCTTTTGGGTTGTAGGTTGGTTTTCTGGGTTTGATACGTTAGAGAAAATTTGTCATCAGGTGGAGAGTAACTGATGCATCCTTCATTGGCAGCATCGTTGGTGATGACCTCATTGGAGCGAGTTCTAGTTGCTGTCTACAGCGGCCCTTGATCAAATGATTACAACATTCGACTCTGATTCTCCTCCTCTTTAATTTTTCCTAAAGAACTTTCTTCAAATTCATTTAAGATTTTAATAGTTCTTTAGTTTAAGTTCAATTCCTAGTTGTCTTCTTATGTTTTTGGCTTTTAAATTGGTTTTCTAGGTATAGTGCTTTGGACAAAATTGTTTACAAGATGGAGAGGAGTATGTGGCCTCCCTCGGTGGAAGTAGCTCTACTGGCAAGCATCTCTTGTGTCGGCACGCTGGGGGTCAAGACTTTAGTTTAATTGGTTCAAACAAATTGCAAATTTGTTTCATATATTATTATTTATAGTTAGCATTTGGGTTCAAACAAATTGGAACTTTGATATCTGTTTTCAATGAAAGGATTCAGGTAGATAAATTTAATTGGTTTTATGTGAGTTTTTATCCATTTGCTTTTATGGGAAATGGCTTTTGTTAAAAAAAAAATTCTAATGTAAGTTACCATTTCAAGTGGTCGCCCTAGTGACTGTCTGGGTGACTATTTGCTTTGGTTTTCAATTCAGTCATTTGATTGTGGGCATCCCTTGGTGACAAGGGTTTTAGTCACCGTCTAACAATTGAACTTTTTGATCACCCAAAAGTTAATTTAGCTACTGTTAAGCCATAAAAAACCCATCGCTCCAAAATAATTCTGTTTTGTAGTGTATCAAACAACAAAGTTTTAAAACTAACAAGGTTGACGAGTTTAATGTTTCAGGACTTATTTAAAAAGTCAAGAAATTTTAGGGCTAATTTGATAAAATAATCACTAACTTCACCCTAAAACAAAGAGTCGTGGGAAAAGATGTAAACTACCGACCTGGATAGTATATTGGCACGCCGTCCGTTTCATATTGGGTCGCCACCTAAGTCACACATTCCTTATACTTTGTGCCACCGCTCTTGCTCCCGCTCCATGCTTTCACTTTCCGCTCTTGCTCCCGCTCCATGCTCCTACTTTCAGGATGTTTTGTGTGATTTAGCCCGGCACAAAACTGTAAAATAATTTTCAAATAATTTTCATTTCAAGCATTTAGTCTAGATAGTTTTAAATTATATTGGTGTTATTAATATAAAAAAGTAGCTAAACCGACGGCGTGTACTATGCTGGTCGTCACTAAACACCAATATGATGACCCCTTTAACTTGTAGACAGATGCCACAAACTTATATGGTTTTTTCCAATCCTTTTTGGTTCATTTAGACGAACTCAACGACAACCTAACTTCATTGATCTGATCAATTTCTTTTTCTTCGGCCTGACTAATCCATTTTGGTTCCCAATTCCAATCAAAACCGTGACGGAAAATTTGTCAGACAGCAACATGAGGAAGAACAAGGCTTGCAATCGCAAAAATACTATTAAAATATTGATGTAAATTTAAAAGAAAAATCAAGAAGACTCTACAATTACTTGGAGCTTAAGAAAATCTAGAGTTATCCTAGATAAAATCTAGGTAGAGGATAATGATCAAATTAAGAGATATTTTAAAAAAATCTAGAAAAAAGAGAAAAATTCAAAGATGAGGGCTAAAGTGTAGAAGTAGAATGTTCTACAAAGTTGTGGTTAGGAGTAGTTAGCTCAAAAAAGAGAAACAAGTATAAATAGGCTTGAGGGGGCCAAACCACCATAGTGGCCTATGAATCCTTGTACTCCTCCTTTCCACCTTTCCACTATCAATAAACAAAATATTTTAAGTAAGTCTTTTCCCTATTTTAAATTACAAGTTTAGTCCTTCAACAATTCCAAATTATTTCCCAACTGTTACAACTATGCCAAATATCAATTAAACCAATCCCAAAAAAATCAACAACGGTATTAGAGCCTTATCTGGTCATCTATTTGGCGTAGGTCAACCAAAGCTTCCGAAATAAGCTCCATAAACAAAAATTTATCATCTATGGTTACCTCCAAAAACAAATAAGCCATCCCTCTGCTAGTTTTTTCCATTGAAAACTATGATTATTGGAACATTAAAATGAAGACTTATTTTGTGTCTTAAAAATTATGGAATATTGTCAAAAAAGAAATTAATATTCCTGAGAATACTACCACATTAAATGAGATACAAATTGTGAAGTTGGAGGACGATGAGGCAAAAGACGCACAAGCATTGTTCATGTTACAACAGGAGGTGGTAAATACTATTTTTCCAAGAATTATCAAGGCAATTAGTGCAAAGCAAGTGTTGGATATCTTGCTAGAGGAGTTTCAAGGATCTTCCAAGGTACATATCGTACGACTACAAAGTTTAAAATGAGAATTCAAAAATATAAAAATTAGGGATTCTGAGACAATAAATGAATATTATTCAAGATTAACTAAAATAGTTAATCAAATGAAAGCCTATAAAGAAAAAATCTTGAATCAGAAAATTGTTCAGAAAATATTAAATTCTATCCTAGAAAAATTTGAATTGATAATCACTGTGATAGAAGAACCAAAGCATCTATCAACATGATCTGTGTCTGAACTTATAGGCTCACTTGAAGCAAGAAAAAAGAGATTGAATAGGCATCATGATCATTCATCTGAGAGTGCCTTTCAGTCCAAAAATCAGTTTCAAAAATCCCAAAATAACAAGAAAATATCAAGCAAAAATTCTCGTCATAGAGAAAATATGAGAAAATCAACAAATCCTCCATGTGGAATTTGCAAAAAGGCAAATCACTTGTATAGAAAGATTGTTGGTTTCGAGGACAACCAAGATGCTGCAACTGTAACAGGTTTGGCCACATGGAGGAAATTTGCTACCCCAAAAGAAATAAAAATCATCAAGCTAGTTGCTCCGAGAAGCAAGAAGATGAATAAAACATCTTCTATATCTGCCAAGCTGTAATGACCCAACCCAATTTAGTCTATTTTATTATTTTGGGTATTTAGGTTAAAGGCCCAAGAGAAGTATATAATAATAATAATAATAATAATAATAATAATAATAATAATAATAATAATAATAATAAATA
Organism: Aquilaria sinensis; assembly: GCA_005392925.1. NCBI lineage: Eukaryota > Viridiplantae > Streptophyta > Magnoliopsida > Malvales > Thymelaeaceae > Aquilaria > Aquilaria sinensis. The sequence goes on along the minus strand of SMDT01002250.1, from coordinate 18,489 downwards.
AATAAAGAAAAAAAAGGCAAGGGAATTTAAAAAAAAAAAAGGTACGCCACAAACCAAAGAAATATAGGAAGGAGGCAGATGTGAAAAAAAAGTTATAAAAAGGAGAGAAATAAGAAAAAATTTATGGTTGGATATTTCTCTCATTTGCATATCTACATACTGCTTTGTAACAAGAAATGTAACAAGAAATAATCAATTTTTTATAACAATTGTAATGATATAAATTTCTGTTTTGACTCCGTTTAGTGGGTGTTGGTTCTGTACCCGTATTACTGGGAAAGTGTAGTTCTTAACCCTTCATGTAGGGTATTCTGTTCTGTTCTGTTCTGCAGTGCACTGTTTTTAGGACTAGTCCTTCTAGGTGCTTGATCATTGGCGATTCTTAGACGATTCAGAACGCACTGCAGTGGTTTAAATGTAGTCACAGTGATCACCCCACCAACTCTGCTCTGAATTTCTGTTCTGTCATTTTGCTCTGATCTATTCTGTTTTGGTTAATGATTTTTTATTGAGAAATATTATTTGTTTGGTTCTCAAAATTGCTATTACAGTGATTGTGTTCTGACTCTTTGAATAATTTCTATTGAAGTTTATCTTATTATTTTATGAGAATTATTTCTACTTGATCCCTATATATTTGTATATTGTATTTCTATTTTCAAAATCCGCCACTTGTTAGGCATTCGTGCTCACCTCATTTTCACCCCCTCACACAGATAAGGAGTTGTTCGTGTTAGCTAGCGGCAGCAATTATAAGACCACTTGCTGTTCAAGACAGTTAAAATTATTTTGTTAGTACTACTATTAAAATTTTATTTATATTTAGAAAACTCTTTTAATTTCGTTTCATTCCTTAGAGCTCTGATATTTTATTGATTATCTTCCGATTTCAATAACTGTAATTACTCTGCCACTTATTCTTAAAAGTTAAATTTTATAAGTTTGGAATTATTTGGAATATGTTGTCTTGCATGCTTAGGGAAAATTTATTTTCTTGAGTATGTGGCGTGTTACCGTTCCGAGACTCTTAGGGTGTGTTTTGGGGCGTGATAGAAGTGGTATCATAGCATAGGTTTGATAAATTTGGAGACCTTAGGTTATGGCAATGCTAGGCTTTTGTTGCGCTTAGTTACTAGGTATTCTCCCCTTCATCTATTGCGCTAATTAAAAATATGACTATCTTCAGCAAACATATGGCGCCTAGGCGTATCACCACTCAAGATTGGGCAAATGAAAGAAATGATGGCGATGTTCCTATTGTTCACCTTACAGGACACGGGCGAGAAGCTCTTGTCCATCAGAATGCAGCGAATCAAGCTAATCCTTCTGCACAGCCTAATGCAGCAACTGTGGCTAATGCCTTGCTACAGCAGTTGGTTATGCAACTTGGTCAACAAGGTTAAGCAGGTGCTCCTCCAAGTGTTTGTGTCACTGGTGGGAATGGTGAGAATGGCCTGAATGAATTTTTGAAATTATGTCTTGACAGATTTAATGGTGAAGGTGATCCAAAGGAGGCCAAGTACTTGCTTTCAATGATGGATGATTACTTTGATCTTCTTTATTATAACGATAGAGAAAAGGTTGGGACTGCAACTTTTGTCATGGATGGTCGAGCGAAGGATTGGTGAAAGATTGTGCGGCCTGAAAATTTAGATGGGTTCACTTGGGAGCAATTCGAGCAAGTCTTCAACACTGAGTTTTTTCCTGAAACCTATAGGATATAGAAGATTGCAGAGTTCAAACAGCTGACGCATGAAGATGTGATTGTAGCATAATATATGAAGAAGTTCATCGAGCTTTCATCTTATGTCCCAGATGATTTGATAGCTCAGGAGAGTTCGAAGGCAATGAAATTTGAAACAAGGCTTCAGCAACCCATTTGAATTAGGGTTGCTCCATACAGGCTTCATACTTATCGTGAGGTGGTGGAGACTGCTACTATTTTAGAGAAGGAGCTAGGTCCTATTGTCAGGGACTAAAAGAGGAAAGATAGGCCTGGAGGATCTTCAAGCAAGCCATTTGGAAATATAACAAAGAAACACAAATTTGCCCAAACCTATCATGGAGTTTCTATTTGTCAAGATGTGCCAAAGTGTGACTATTGTGAAAAATTCCATTTTGGTAACTACCACTCGAAGGCTGGTAGTTGTTTCCGTTGTAGCAAGAAAGACCATCTGATTGTTGATTGTAAACAACCATAAACCAAAAATCCTCACCGAAGCTTTCAGGCAAGAAGTAATCCATCAAATCTGAGGAAGCAAGATGAAAAAGAAGGTGCAACAAAGCCGCAGGTTCGAGGCCAGATATATGCACTTACTCAGTGTTGCACTCTAGTTGTTGTAACCCAAGTGTAGGTTGTCGCAAGTAATAAAATCTCGGGAGTCCGAGTGTCGAACCATAGGGAAGTGAATTAAGAAATACAAGTTGAAGTTTTAATAAAGAAAGTTTTGGTGCAAGGTGTGAACAAGTGTGAATTAAAATTGAAATTCAAATAAATAACTAAGGTTAAGAGATCCACTCTTAGTATATCGGTTATGATTAATTTTAGCCCATCTTACCACTCAATTGAGATCCACACATAAAGGAGGTCCCAAAGGGGAATTTAGTTAGTATTAACATTCATTGATCTTAAAACGCCAACACTTGCTAATGGACTCAAGTATCCATCATGCCAACCTTTGTCGACAATAACTCAAGATTCCAATATAGCCGGCAAAGCCATGTTCTACAGAGGGAATCAAGCAGCTTTTGTGCCAATGATTTGACTATGATGAGTCAAGACTCCTACTTAACAAGGAAGGAAGTTAAATAGATTAAGGAAAAAAATATCATTAACGTTATGATCCATCCAAATCAATCATAACCTCTACACCAAAAGCTTTACCCTTTCACCTTAGCAAAAAAAAGATTAGTTAGACATAATAAAAGTAAACAACATGTAGAAAGATGAAATGAACATAGATTGAAAGATAAAAAAAACAACAAGAAGAAGACTGAGAAAACACTTGGACAGAGTTTCAGTATTGAAAACTAGAACAAGAACAAAGGAGAAAAACTAAAGAACATGGAAATGGCCTAAGAAAATGGCAACCTTCACCCTCCCCCCAAGGTGCCTATTTATAGAGTTTTGGGGTGGGTGAAATGGTAAAAATAAAATGGTAAAATGTAGGTAAATATAAATCAACAATGGAAGACCGCAACTTCTTTTAATTTTTCGGCCAATGTAGACATCAGATCAGCTCTTCCTTAAAGCATAGAAGTTGTAGATCTCTTCTTTATCTTCGAATCGATAGCTTGCTCATTCAAATCGGACATTCGTAGCTCAAGTTATGATTTTTCTACTGAAACTGCTCTTCAGCACACGAAATAACAAAGGGTCTCATCTATAATCAGATTTCGGCAATGAAAACGATCAAACTAGCTTGCGGAATGAAGTAGAGTTGAAGATCTATGTGTTGGCTTTCAAATGAATTTGGAATCACTCAGTTCCAATGCCTACAGCTCCAAATATGATTTTTTTCTCGTTAAGGGCCGCTAAGTGATGATTTTCACCTACATAAAAAAATAATAATTTAATATATATTTTTTAATATAAATGAACAGTAAACCACGTATGTGCAGTGAATACGCATATGAACAGTAAGTCAGTGAATAGTGATATGTGAATAGTAAAAATGCATATAAATAGTAAAAACACGTAAATAGTAACCCGGTGGAAACATGCTCAGAATATAGAAATTAATCTTACTCAAAGTGTATAATGATGATTTAAACCCTTAATAACAATACACTTATGAGTATTCATCACTCAGCAGGATGCAGATGACTCTAATGTCAGGTACAGTGAAAATCGGTTCTGTTTATGCTCATGCCTTGCTTGATTCTAATGTCAATTATTCTTTTATATCACCAAAGTTTGCTGCTAGATTGTCATGTGTGCTTGAGCCATTGGATTTTGAACTATCTGTTGAGACCCTTTAGGAAAGTCTATTGTTACTGATTCTGTTTATAAATGGTGTATAATTAGAATTGAAGGAAGGACTATGCCTGTGAATTTGATTAGGCTGGATATAATTGACTTTAATGTGATTTTGGGGATGGACTAGTTATTGGTGAACTATGCTTGGGTTGACTGTCATGAAAAGAAAGTAGTATTTCATATTCCTAAAGAGCTAGAAATCATCTTTTTCAATAATAGGCAACCTGTCCCAATATGTCCTATCTCTGCTATGCATGCTCGTCGTTTGTTAAGAAAGGGTTGTCAGGGATGTTTAGCATTCATCATAGATACTAACCAACTTGAATTGAAGCTGGAAGACATTCTTATGCCAAGGAGTTTCCTGATGTCTTTCCTAACGAAATTCCCGGGTTGCCCCTTAATGGAGAAATTAATTTTTCCATTGATCTTGATTTGGGGACTACCCCAATCTCTAAAGCTCTCTACCGAATGACACATGCAAAGATGAAAGAGTTAAAGGTACAGCTGCAAGAGTTGCTTGATAAATGGTACGTTCGACCTAGTTTTTCACCATGGCGTACTCCTGTTTTGTTTGTGAAGAAGAAAAATGGAAGCCTGAGGCTTTGCTTTAACTACCGTGAGTTGAACAATGTGACTATCAAGAACAAGTATCCATTGCCTTGTAAATCATCAATTAAGGAATTAGTAGGAGCAACTTGTAAATTTTTTCTGTAAGAAGAGTATCGTTGGTGAGTGTTTGTTAATTAATTTTTATATACAATTTAATTATTTTTAGATTTTGATGAGGGATTTGAGTTGATGTTTTGATTAAATATAATTTACTCTTAATGATTGAAAGGGATAATTAATTATTGGGATTATTTAAGATGAATTAGAAATAAGTTTATGGAAGTTTTGGCTTGGTACCGGGAAGAACCTCGAATTGCATAAGGTGCGAATCGAACAAGACGAAGCAGACGAAGAATTGATTTCTGGGTAAAATTGAGCTAACTCAGGATTGGGTCCTTATGGTTTTTAGACAGGTTTACATACACCCTATTCTTTAAAAAGTTGCAACTTGGCCACTATAAGTAGATTGCTGAATCTTATAATCGGGTTAATCACAGTATCAGTCCCTAAGGCTTCGAACACTGCTTCTTATGTTCCAAAATCGTTCATTTGGGTCACCATCAGCAAGTGATTTTTTGTTATTTCTTGAATTGATTATGTTTTGCCATAAATTTTTACATAATTATTTTAGGTGGCTAAAGAATTATTTTAGGAGTTGGAAAGTTGCATTTTAAGGTAAGTGGCTACTACTACTTCTAAAAATTAAATTTTTTTGATATTATGTATATATATATTATTCCTTGAAAGTGTTAAGTTTTCCAACTTAGTAATTTTTCAATATTTCAATTTAAAGTTATTTTTATTTCAATTGATTTTCAATCAAAATAAGAGTTTTGAAATACATGTTTTATTATGAAATTATTTTCCAAGTGTTTTATTAATTTAATTATTTACTATTTATTCAAATTTTATATTATTTATGCAATATACTTTGTTTGATTAAATAAGATGGGATCATGTATGTTTTAATTGTGATATTTTGTATTGAAATTTTTTATAAAAATTGTAATACTCTGAATTTCTGTTCTAACTCCGTTTTGGTGGGTGTTGGTTCTGTGTCTGTACTACTGGGAAAGTGTAGTTCTAAACCCTCCACATATGGTATTCTGTTCTGTTCTGTTTCGCAGTACACTGTTTTTAGAACTAGTCCTTCTATGTGTTTGATCGTTGGCGATTCTTAGACGATTCTGGACATACTTCAATGGCTTAAGTGTAGTCACAATGATCACCCTACCTACTTTGCTCTGAATTTATGTTCTGTCATTCTGCTCTGAACTTTTCTGTTTTGGTTAGTAATTTTTTTATTAACAAATATTATTCATTTGGTTCTCAAAATTCCTATTACATTGGTTATGTTCTGACTCTTTGAATAATATCTGTTGAAGTTTATCTTATTATTTTATAAGAATTATTTCTACTTGATCCCTATATATTTTGTATATTGTATTTCTGTTTTCAAAATTCTCCACTTACTGGGCATTCGTGTTCACCCCGTTTTCACTCCCTCACACAGATAAATAGTAGTTTGGTTTAGCTAGCGGGAGCGACTACAAGACCAACCGCAGTTTAAGACAGTTAAAAGTATTTTGTTTGTACTACTATTATAAATTTATTTATGTTTTGAAAACTCTTTGGATTTCATTTCATTCCTTAGAACTTTGATATTTTATGGATTATGTCCTGATTTTAATAGTTGTAGTTGCCCTGCCATTTATTCTCAAAAGTTAAATTTTATAAATTTGTAATTATTTGGAATATGTAGCCTTATATGCTTAGGGAAAATTTATTTTCTTGAGTATGCGGTGTATTATCATCACGAGACTAGGGAGAGTTTTGGGGCATGACAAAGCTATCGCTGAACAAAACAAGAATACATGGTTGATTGATAGTTCTTGAAGCAATCATATGACACCAAATTAGACACCTACAGTTTGAGGGTGCAACTGGTACACAAGAAATCTATTAAGATCATGGGCAAAGGCACTGTAGCAATCCAAACAAAGAAAGGTACGTGATACATACATGATGTCTTATGGGTCCCAAATCTGGCAGAAAATCTATTGAGTGTTGGCCAGATGATGGAGCATGGATATATACTCCACTTTGAAGGAGACTATTGCACCATCTATGATAAGAAAAATCTAGTCATTACCAAGATCAAGATGAAGAAAAGAAACTTTCCTATTTGATGGAGGTATGCAACCCAAACGGCCAAGAAAGCACATGAAAACGATTATTGGCTATGGCATAAAAGGTTCGACCACTTTAGCTTTCAAGGGCTGAAGACTCTTCAATAACAAAAAATAATTAGGGACCTATTGAAGATAGAAGTTCTAAAAGATACATGTGAAGGTTATCTACTCAGGAAACAACACCGGAAACCATTTTTAACTAGAACTTCATGGAGAACCAAAATGCCATTGGAGTTGATTCATACAAATGTATACGGGCCAATGAGGACGAGCACTCCAAGCAAAAATAGGCACTTCATCACTTGAATGAATTGGGTTTATTTCATGAAAGAAAGGTCAGAAGTTTTTGGAATATTCAAGAAATTTAAGCATCTAGTGGAGAAAAAAAATGGTCATCACATCAAGACCCTAAGAAGTGATAAAGGAAATGAGTGCATATTAAAAGAATTTGACAAGTTCTGTGAGGAGGAAAGAGTCGATCGATAAGTCACAGTCAGTTATGCACCAGAACAAAATGGTGTATCAGAAAGAAAAAGTAGAACTATGATAGAGATGGCAAGGTTAATGCAGGGAAAAAAAAGCTTGCCAAAAAACATTTTGGGCAGAAGCCATCTACACTACCACTTATATACTCAACAGGTGTCCTACTAGAGCCATAGAAGGCAAAACACCAATTAAAGCATGGAGTGGACGAAAGCCTTCAGCCAAACATCTCAAAGTCTTTAGCAGCATATGTTACATCCATGTTCCACAAGTAAAAAAAGGTAAGCTCAACAATAAGAGTGAAAGAAGAGTCTTTCTAGGCTATAACACACAATCAAAAGGCTAAATAATCTATAATCTAGAGACAAAGAAGATGACAATAAGCCGCGACATGGAGTTTGATGAAGAAGCATCTTGAAATTGGGATGAATAAAAGATCGAGAACAAGACAGAAATAATATACATGCCGCCACTATCAACTGTAGGTAAAGAACCAAAAGAAAAAAAAAACTGAAGATGACAAAGAAACTTCATCCCAGCCAATAGCTCCAAATTCTTCATTACTTGCAGATTCTGATGATTCAGAATCAAGGCCAATAAGGACAAAATCACTTATATAACTATATAAAGTATGTGGCTTTACATTGGTAGAACCTGAAAGTTATGAAGCTGCTACAAAGTAAGAACAATGGGTGAAAGCAATAAACGAGGAGATCAGAATGATTGAGAAAAAATAATCATAGGAATTGGTGGATCGGCTACAAGACAAAAAGATCATCGGAGTTAAGTGGGTGTACAAAACAAAACTTAACCCAGATGGAACATTATAGAAACACAAAACAAGGTTAGTCGCCAAGGCCTACTCACAACAACCATGTATTGACTATACTGAAACCTTTGCTCCAGTCGAAAAGCAAGATACAATCTGAGCATTAATTGCTTTAGCTACATAAAAGAAATGAAAAATATATCAACTAGATATGAATTCAGCATCCCTTAATGGAATCCTCGAAGAAAAAATCTACATAGAACAACCACTGGGATCTATGGCCAAGGGACATGAAGATAAAGTCCTTAAACTAAAGAAGGCCTATATGGATTAAAACAAGCACCATGAGCTTGGTACAGCCGCATCAACGGATACTTCACCAATCAGGGATTCAAGAGAAGCATGAGTAAGCCAATGCTTTATATCAAGATGTTTCACTCTAGTAGTTGTAACCCAAGTGTAGGTTCTCACAAGTAATAAAATCTCGGGAGTTCGAGTGTCGAACCACAGGGAAGTGAATTAAGAAATACAAGTTGAATTTATAATAAAGAAAGGTTTGGTGGAATGTGTGAACAAGTGTGAATTAAAATTGAAATTCAAATAAAATAGCTAAGGTTAGGGGATCCACTTTTAATATATCAGTTATGATTAATTTTAGCCCATCTTACCACTCAATTAAGATTCACACATAAAGGAGGTCCAAATCGGGGAATTTAGTTAGTATTAACATTCATTGATTTTAAAACGCCAACACTTGCTAATGGGTTCAAGTATCCATCATGCCAACCTTTTGTCGACAATAACTCACGATTCCAATATAGCCGGCAGAGCCATGTTCTATAGAAGGAATCAAGTAGCTTTTGTGCCAATGATTGACTATGATGAATCAAGAATCCTACTTAACAAGGACGGAAGTTAAATAAATTAAGGAAGAAAATATCGTTAACGTTGTCATCCATTCAAATCAATCATAACCTCTATACCAAAAGCTTCACCCTTTCACCTTAGCAAAAAAAAGATTAGTTAGACATAATCAAAGTAAACAACATGTAGAAAGATGAAATGAACATAGATTGAAAGATCAAAAAAAGAACAAGAAGAAAACCGAGAAAACACTTGGACAGAGCTTCGGTATTGAAAACTAGAAGAAGAACAAAGGAGAAAAACTAAAGAACATGGAAATGGCCTAAAAAATGGCTCAAGAAATGGCAACCTTCACCCTCCCCCCAAAGTGCCTATTTATAGAGTTTTGGGGTGGGTGAAATGGTAAAAATAAAATGGTAAAATGTAGGTAAATACAAATTAATAATGGCAGGCCGCAACTTCTTTTAATTTTTTGGCCATCGTAGACATCAGATCAGCTCTTCCTCAAAGCACGAAAGTTGTAGATCTCCTCTTTAGCTTCGAATAGATGGCTTGCCCATTCAAATTAGATATCTGTAGCTCAAGTTATGATTTTTCTACCGAAACCTCTCTTCAGCACACGAAATAACGAAAGGTTTTATCTATAATCAGATTTCGGCAATGAAAATGATCAAACTAGCTTGCAGAATAAAGCAGAGTTGAAGATCTATGTGTTAGCTTTCAGATGAATTTGGAATCACTCAGTTCCGATGCCTACAGCTCCAGATATGATTTTTTTCTCGTGAAGGGCCGCCAAGTGATGATTTTTACCTACATAAAAAATAATTATTTAATATATATATTTTAATATAAATGAACAGTAAACTACGTATGTACAGTGAATACGCGTATGAACAGTGAAATATGCGTATGAACAGTAAGTCGGTGAATAGTGACAGGTGAATAGTAAAAATGCGTGTGAATAGTAAAAATGCATGAATAGTAACCCGGTGGAAAAATGCTCAGAATATAGAAATTAATCATACTCAAAGTGTATAATGATGATTTAAACCCTTAATAACAATACACTTATGAGTATTCATCACACCTCCCAACCAGGTTCTTGCTAGTCCCTAGCAAGTGTAACCTAAGAAAATAAACAAAATACATAATCTAACAACTCATGAGAAATCATGCTATGAATATATAAAACTTGTAAACTTGACTTGCAAGTAATTAATGAAAGGAGAAAAAGTTAAGTCCTTGTTACCAGAGGTAGAAGATCACTCTCTAAGTATTTGCACTTATTTTAATGTGGGTTTGTGAACAGTTTACTTTGTATTTCTCAATCCGGAGCTTGCAAGGGGATCCAGCTTCACCCTCACTAGATTCCCAAAAGGGGACTGCATGTAAATTTAAGTCCAATGCTCTTTATACAAGGTTGTAATGAGGCTGGGTTTGGTGAAAGCAGGAATCGGATGGAAGCTTTTTAATGGTGGAGTTTAAGAGAACTAGTAATACAATGAATAATAAATATGGGCACTTAAAACACTAAATACCCAACTCAACCCTAGTCTCCAAGTCCTCTCCAAAACACAATTCCTTATCAAACATGAGTTTAGAAAACTAATATGGTTGAGTTTTAAACTTATTGAATTTAACACTTTTTTTTCTCTTTTTTTTTTTTTTTTTACCTCTCTCTATTTCAAAATAGCTGGCCTCATTTGACTTGAACAAATATTAAGGCTGAAGTTGTGTGTTTTTTTTTTTCAAAATTGTCTCCCATGATTATGCATTTATCTGTCAGAAAAAGATAAAAGAAGATGTCTTTCATCTTTACTTTAGTATGGATTCACATGGGTATGAGTATACATAATTTTATTTGAAAGGGAAAGAGAACCATTTTTTTTTAGACTGCCATAACATAAAAGAAAAAGAGGCCAAGTGTGGCAACGTGGGGTTTTGGGAGTCGCCACCAATCGGTTTCACTTAGGTCGATTAAATACCTAAAAATGGTCTACGAGAGTTCGAAGGTTCGGGAGTATGGTTACGTTAAAATAACTCTATTTTAATGCCCAAAATTGGTACGTTAGTTGATTTTAATTTTTTTTTTCTTGCTTTTAAATAATTTCAGTTAATTTTCAAACCAGAAATTTTAACTGAATCATCCAGATATGGACTTTTAAATTGATATGGATTTTCTAAATCTTGGTACTTGATTTTTTTATAATTTTTAATATTTAATATTTCTGAACTCTGGATTCTATCGAATCACCCGGATATGGAATTTAATGAAATTTAATTTTTATTTATTACTAAATATTTGATTAATTATCTATTCATAGATTTTTACCAAATTATCCGAACATGGATTTTTAATGGTCTTAATATTATTTTCCTTTTTATTATTTTTCTTTTTTTCTTTTAAAAGTAATTATCTAATCCATAGATCTAAAAAAAATACTTATTCAAAAACCATTTCATTTTTATTGGATCATCTGGTTATGATTTTTTTAAATTTATTTTTAATAAATGGAATAGGAGGCTAAACTTTTTTATTTAAATAAAATAATAATAAAAGTAAATAAATTGACACTCTAAATGTCCAATAAGGCTAAATAACGGAAAAATAAAAGATGGGGGGCTTGGTTATAATAGAAACTATAAACTAAAAAAAATGATAAATAAGGAAATAAGATGAGGCTCTTGGCCAGCCATAAAAAAATAGTAAATAAATAAAATAAAGTTAATCATCCACATAAAGAAAAATAAATTGTAGAAAGTAAATAAATAAAAAATAAATAAATAAAGTGGGGCGCTTAACCATCCACATAAAAAAATAAAGTGCAAAAAAATAAATAAATAAATAAAAGTAAATAATAAAGAAAGTGAGGCGTTTAGCCATATACGTAAAAATAAAAATAAACTGCAGAAAGTAAATAAATAAATAAAGTGGGGCGTTTTGGCCATTCACGTAAAAAAAATAATAAAGCGCAGAAATTAAATAAATAAAAGAAAGGTAAATAAATAAAGAAAGTGGGGCGTTTTGGCCATCCACTTAAAATAAAATAATAAAGTGCAGAAATTAAAGAAATAAAAAAAATAAAAAAATAAAGAAAGTGAGGCGTTTTGGCCATCCACGTAAAATAAAATAATAAAGTGCAGAAATTAAATAAATAAAAGGAAAGGAAATAAATAAAGAAAGTGGGGCATTTTAGCCATCCACGTAAAATAAAATAATAAAGTGCAGGAATTAAATAAATAAAAGAAAGATAAATAAATGAAGAAAGTGAGGCATTTTGGCCATCCACGTAAAAAAAAATAATAAAGTTCAGAAATTAAATAAATAACAAAAATAAATAAATAAACAAACTGGGGCATTTTAGCCATACACATAAAATAAAATAAAGTATAGAAATTAAATAATAACAAAAATAAATGAATAAAGAAAGTGGGGCGTTTTAACCATCCACGTAAAATAAAAATAAAGTGCAAAAATTAAATAATAACAAAAATAAATAAATAAATAAAGTGGGGCATTTTGGCCATCCATGTAAAAATAAAATAAAGTGCAAAAATTAAATAACAACGAAAAATAAATAAATAAAGAGAGTGGGGCGTTTTAACCATCCACGTAAAAATAAAATAAAGTGTAGAAATTAAATAAATAACAAAAATAAATAAATAAAGAATGTGGGGCATTTTAGCCATCCACAAAAAATAAAATAAAAAAGAGGTATAACCATCCATAAAAATAAATAAATAAATAAAATAAACACACAAATTTTTGTTGTTAATGGCCTATCTGCAGAATAATAAAAGTTAGTGACTTAATAAATGAAATAAAAATAATAAGAGGGCTGAAATGAGGTTATACCCAAAAAAAATTCGAATCCTGGCCGGTCAGGTCGTGTTTTGTTGAAATGGGTCTCGTTCAATTCGCCTGTTACTGGCGACGACAGGAAGGGAGGCCACCTGGGGTGGTTTTGCCGGCGACGGTGATGAGGAGGCGGTGGAACGGCAACCGGGCGAGGCTACAGTGCCCGGGCAGAGGACGACGGAGCGGCGGACGAGCTCCGAGACTCCTTCAATTCGGTGTGAACGGTGGCGAGATGGGGGCTCTTGGACTCGGCGGCGAAGCGGCGGCTGACGGACGACGATGAACAGGGACGACGGCGACGGCGGGAGGAGAAAAAACGGAATTGGTTGAAAGCTGTCAGATGGCTAACGAATGTGACAGCAGCACAAGGAGAATGTTCTGGTTTTCTGAGAAGAAGGAGGAGAGGCCAGGGACTAAACTACAGTTTTTCCTTTTTTAATAGAAAGCTCCAATCTTGCTTTTTCCATCTTTTGTTTTGCAGGTTTGGACCCCTGTTTATAGTAGGAGGAGCATTGGATTTCTTTAATTAAAAAAAAATTGAAAATTAATTAAAAAAAGATTTAAAACATAATTTGGTCAAAATTACAGTTTTAGTCCTTTATGTCTCACTGACTACTGGTCTGGTCCCAAAATTTTTGAAATTGAAATTGGCCCAAATTTGTCTTTTTTGTCAATTTGGCCCAAAACCTTGCGAATAATTACCAAATTTCCCTAGAATTTTAAGATTTTGTCAGATTTTTCCCAAACTTCTCAATTTTTTCAGATTTACCCCAAACTTCTCAATTTTGTCATTTTTTTAAATTCCCCCTATTTTATATTTTACATTTTATACATACATTATATCCTTTATTATTTATAACTAACCCTTAAAAAACAAAATTCCCCCTAAACTAACCCTAAAACAAAATGGCCCCTTTATTTCCTAAACTAATTTTTTTTTTTCCTAATTTTTCTTTTTTAAAAAAAAAGTAATAACCGAACGAAATTGGGTGTCAACAGCTGCCCCCCTTTGCATGTCTCATGGGACATGACGCATGCAAAGCCGTTACCAAATTTCGTCCGACCTTAACTAGGCGTTGAGAGCCTTCTCACCGCCTAAACCCTAAGGAGAAAAACCTTCTTCTCCTCCTCTTCGAGGTTAAGGAACTCTCCTTATTTCCTCTACGACAGGAACCTTCCTATCGTCTAAGAAAAAAAGGAGAAAAACTTTTTCCTCCTTGTTAAGGAGGAACTTTCCTTAGTACCTCTACAACAGGAACCTTCCTATTGTCTAAGAAAAATCAATGGAGTTTGAGGTTAAGGAGCCTTCCTTAGTACCTCTACGAATGAACCTTCCTATCGTCTAAAAAAAATCAATGAGAGTTTTGAGGTTAAGGAACCTTCCTTAGAACCTCTATGACAGGAACCTTCCTATCGTCTAAGAAAAATTTATGGAGTTTGAGGTTAAGGAGTCTTCCTTAGTACCTCTACGATAGGAACCTTCCTATCGTTTTCGAAAAATCTATGGAGAAAAACTCTTTCCAGGTTATTTATCAAGGAGAAAAACTCTCCTTTTTCTTCTTCTGTTTGAGGTTAAGGAACCTTCCTTAGTACCTCTACGACAAGAACTCTTCCTATCGTCTAAGAAAAATCAAAGGAGAAAAACTCTTTTCTCCTTATTTATCTGGTTAAGGAACTTTCTTAGACTTTTCACAATATGAACTCTCATATTGCTTCCAATCTTAAGAAGAAAAACCTTTTTCTTCTTTGTGAGGTTAAGGAACTTTCCTTAGTACCTCAAGCAAAAATTTCTATGATGGCAATTGAAGTTGGAATAATTTCTTCGGAGGTGTGAATTTTCATAATAGGTGAGTGCAAAAACTTGAAATTCCATGAAATGAGTGAATCTTGAAAGTAAGAAATTCCATAAAATGGCAATAAACTTGACAAATTATGTAAGGGAATGGATGTTTGGAATCAATATCCAGGTTTCATCTAATATTTTCTTTACAAAATATAGATTCCTTTGTGAGATATGTCATCCAAATAGGGTTAAAGCTTAGCTATCCCAAAATGTTATGACCAGTATACCTAATAGGATACGTCTCAAGAGCAGAATTACTTCTTACTCAGCCATTCCAAATTAAAGGCTTTGTCCAATGGTTTTAATATCAGCATGAACAAAACTACCCTAAAAGATGAAGAAGAAAGAAGAAATTCCCTGAATAATAAAAAAAACTGGAAAATGAAAAAAAAATGCTGATAATAAAACTAAAGGACAAGATAAACAGATTCATAAGTCCAATCACTTTTTCTTCCACAGTGCTTCAACAGGCCGAGTAAAGGACATTTATGGGATGGAACTGGTCGGGAAAGACTGTTGTGTCCAGTCTATCTTAATCACTGCTAGATCTGGTTCAGGAATAAAAGCTTTCATTTTATCTAGCAATTCTTCAGCAGTTAATGCGGATACTAGGATTCGTCGTGCCACCACTGAGATAAATTTCTTTTGCACAGTGTAATCCATAAAAGATATCAGACCTGCAAAGAAATTGTTAACATTCAACAGCCCAATGGGTTTGTTGTGCAAATTAAGTTGGGCCTGGTGCAATTTGGAAAATTTCTCCCAATGTGCCAAAACCTCCTGGTAAAGCAATAAAAGCATCAGAGTTAAAAAGCATTTGTAACAAATGCTCTTGCAAATTTTTAACTACTAATTTTTCTCCAATTGTGTCCCCAGAAATCAATTTCAAAGGTGCAAGGATAATACCCAAAACTCGGCTTCCTCCTAGAGATGCTGCTGATGCTACACCTCCCATTAATCCGACACTACCTCCCCCATAAACTAAATGTATCTTTCGCTCAGTTAATACTTTACCCAAATGGTTGGCTTCCTTCAAATACTCTTCATCTTTTCCAGGAAAAGCCCCACATAATACACAAATACTTCACAATTTATGAGTTGAGGTTCTATCCATTCCTATCCTTACACCTGTGAGAAATGAAAAGAAGGGCATGCATTTGTAGAGATAAAAAGATAATGCAATAATTACATTTGCAGGAGTAGGTACATTATTGTCAGAAGAAAAGGAAAATTTTCAAAAATGATAGCTAGCATGTGCAGTAGTTGTGACTGTAGCTCACGTCAATTACATTTATAGGAGTAGGTACATTATTGTCAGAAGAAAAGGAAAATTTTCAAAAGTGACAGCTAGCATGTACAATAGTTGTGACTGTGGCTGACGTCTTCCACTGATTTTACGTCCAGTAACGACTTCAACGCCTTCTATGAGTCGGGGATTTACTTCCCATCCAGTTTTCTTATAAACTGGCAAACAGGGTCATTTAAAGTCAGATTCCCAAGACTGTAACGGTCTCGTTCCTCATAGAAAGTCCTCCATAAACTGATAATTTCACGTTGCACTATTCCACAAGAATGCGTTTCAAGAGTCAATCGGATATCATCCAAAGATTCCTTACGCAGACCATTCTTAATGAATTTTCTTTTATCTTCACAATTTTTGGACATCATCCCTAAAAAATGACATTTAGTATCACAATTCCATCGTCCACATTTGTGACAAACGCCTAGCCTCTTTGCTCTTCGCTTTTTGGCATAAGCGCTTTTACCTAAGCCGGGCATATGGGGCATAAATGCATCTGAAACTTCACCAGCCAGACGGACCTTAGCTTCAATTAACCCCCGTGCATTGTCAGGAATGCCTTTGTGCATAAAAACTTTGATTCTTTCACATCTAGCTTGGTAAATCATTTTAAGAACATTTATTGGGAGGGAAGAAAAGTATTTTCGTAGGGCGGAAAGAGTAGAATCCATTGATGAGAGAAAAATTTGAGAGAAGAGAGGAAGAAATCAGTTATTGTAGGAAACTACAATAACCGACTTGAGAGTCACGGAGTACCGTATCCGCTACTTAACCGGAAAAAAGAATATGCATTTATAGCGATAAAAGGATAACGTGTTAATTATGCTTACAGGAGTAAGTGCATTATTGTCAAAAGCAAATATGACAACTTGTATGTACAGTAATTGTGACTGTGGCTCACGTCTTCCATTGGTTCTACGTCCCGTAACGGCTTCAACGCCTTCTAAGAGTCGGGGATTTGCTTCCCATCTAGTTTTCTTACAAATTGGCAAATAGGGTCTTTTAAAGTCAGATTCCCGAGACTATAACGCTCTCGTTCTTTGTGAAAAATATTCCACAAACCAAGGAGTTCGCGTTGTACTGATCCACAAGAATGCGTCTCAAGAGTCAATCGGATATCATCCAAAGAATCCTTACTCAGGCCATTTTTGATGAATTGTATTTTATCTTCTCGATTATCGGAGATCATTTCTAAAGAACGACATTTTGTACCACAAGTCCATCGACCATATTTATGACAGACTTGTAACCTTTTCGCTCTTTGCTTTTTGGCATAAGAGCTTTTGCCTAAGCCAGGCATGTGAGACATAAATGCATCTGGGACTTCGCCTGCCAGACGGATCTTAGCTTCAATTAACCACCGCACATCTTCAGGGATTCCTTTGTGCATCAAAACTCTTAATTGTTCACATAGAACTTGGTAAATCCTTTTAAGAACATTCATTGGGAGGGAAGGAAAGTATTTTCACAGGACAGAAAGAGTAGAATCCATTTTTTTAGAAGGAAATAAAAGAAAGAAGAGAGGAAGAAATCAGTTATTATGGGCAACTGAGATAACCGACTTGAGGGTCACGGAGTACCGTATCCGCCACTTAACCGGAAAAAATGGATCCTACTTTTTGACAATATTTTGATGTCATAGATGTTTCTTATCTTTGATACTCCATTGAGTTGGCATCCATCCCGTCCTTATGAGTGAAATCTCGATTATCGAATCCATTGCCAGCTTTTGACAAATTGTCAACGACAACATTTTTTATGTCTATTTTATCCTTGACCATGGCTATCTCTTATTTTTTATATTCCATTAAGTTGACGTCAATCCTGTCTTTATGGGTGAAGCCTCGATTATCGAATCCATTACCAGTTTTTTACAAGTTTCAACGGCAATATTTTTGATGTCTACCTTATCCTTGACCATAACTATCTCTTATTTTTGATATTCCATTGAGCTGACGTCGATCACGTCCTTATGGATATAGCCTCGATTATTGAATCCATTGCCAACTTTTGACAAGTTTCAACATCAATATTTTTTATGTCTACCTTATCCTTGACCATAGCTATCTCTTATTTTTGATATTCCATTGAGCTGACGTCGATCTCGTCCTTATGGGTGTGCCTCGATTATCGAATCCATTGCCAGCTTTTGACAAATTATCAATGACAATATTTTTTTGATGTCTACCTTATCCTTGACCATAATGTTGAATTCTTGACACGGCTTGGTCCAGCTTATTAGCTGTGCATCCAGTGATAGAACTGGAATGAGCTGATGAAGTTAAAGTCTCAGCTTACACTTATTAATGTTGTAATCATGCCGCGGATATGCTTTCCGTTTGATCCCTGTTATGTAAAAGCCATGCATGCATAATGTGAAATGCATGAATGCAGGGCATGTGTAACTGATGGCTCTTTTTTTTTTGTTTTTCTTATTTATTATTATTATTTTTCTTTTGCATGGATCTAGTTCTTCATGTCTTTGTTTTACTGGATCCTTTTTGTGATTGCCTTCTCGGACCACCATTGAATCTCTTTATGCTTCTCAGCTCTTGTCCATTGCCTCAAAAGCTCAATTCTTTTCGAAAGCC
>SMDT01002249.1:0-45572 GCA_005392925.1 Aquilaria sinensis | reverse complement strand
TTAACCCTAACTGCTAAACAACTTAAGACAAGCGCTTTGATTTAATTTAACAACTACATTAAAAATTAGAGAGATTGATAAAACTAAATAACACAAACACAAGCGGCTGCATTTAATTTATTTGAATGTTCTTCCCTAAGATCTAATGATTTCTGACGTAGCAAATCAATAAACTTTAGTTGCTTCACAGATTAGAGAAAACCAAACAATAATATGGATTTGATTTCTAACCCAGCAGTAGATTGAATTCGAATAACAACTGGTAGGCCTCCTAGCATATAAACAAAACAATCATGAAATTAATCATAGAAGAACATCCAATACTCAAAGTATTAAGTGATGAATAAAATTCAACTTTGATCTCACAGTACTAAAGAATTCGGGGTTTTAGTTTCCTTCAACCAAGAATAAAAAGAACACTAAAGAGAAAATAAAAGAATAAAGAAAAGAAAGAGAGTTGGCGAAGAGGGAGAGGGGGGCAGTGCTATACGATCAAAGAAAGCACAAGCCAAGGATAGCAAGGATCTTGAAGATAACTATGGACCATTGACATGAAAGACTAGTGGAGCTTCACAAGTGACGTCAAGATGTCTCAAGAACCTTATGCAAGGGCTTGGAATTTCAAGGAGCTCACTAGTGCACTTCAAGCTCGGATGTTGACAGATTGGCGATGTTCTGGTGGAAAAATCATATCTTGAGCTAAACAGATCAGAATTGAGTGATTCTTGATTCATTGGAAAGCTAACATCTGGAGCTACAAATCATATGAAGACCATGAAACCCAGTTTGCACGTTAAGGAGGTCCAATTTAGCTTCAAAGTCGCGATTTACGAGTTATCGCTGGTTCAGAAGTAGTTGCAGTATTTTGGGTATATCTTTGGCTTTAGATGTCCATTTTGTGTGGTTCAGGTGTCATTTCAAAGATAAGAAATAGATCTACAACTTTCATGCTTTGAATTTTGAGAAATCATGGCTGCATCAAGTTTAAATTTCAGCTTGAAGTTGAAGACACAAGCAGGAACCACCTGAGAAGACTATTTTGGGGTTTTTATGGCCAATCTTGTTTTGTAACGTATTTTATTTTATGTTCCTGTTTATTTACATTATTTAGGATGTTATTTAGGCCATGGAAGTGATTCAGGTCACTTAGGATAAATGGAATTCGCTGCACACCTTAAACATGTGTTAAAAGGGTGTAGGAATCCTAGTTTGACTAGGTTTTCTTGAATCCTTTGTAACTAGATTTCCTATGTGACTTGGGCTGCGAATTTTGCCCAGATTTTTACCCTAGTTTAGAACTATATAAAGGCACATATTCTAGATGTAAACACACAGATGATTGCCGAAATAATATTGCTCTTTGGAGAGGTTTTCTCTTTGATTCTTTGTGGACTGCCTTGGTGCACAAGTGTGCTTGTGTTCTTGGAGTTCTATACTTCTTGTTTCTAATCACAGGTTGATTAGGGGTGGGGGTTTCAAACCTAGTCTTTTTGATGTCTTGTGGAGCTTGAATCAAATCTTGGGCGCATTTCATGGTCATTATATCATAGGGGTTCGCATCAGTTGGTATCAGAGCCACAAGTTCCATTGAAGGACATATCTTGTGTTCTTGTTTCTCTTCGGTTTTCTTTCAATTTTTTTCCAGTAATTTCATGTCTTAATCCTCTATTTTAATCCTTTTTCTTCTTGTTTCAGGTCTGTCCTTTTTATTCCATCCTTGTTCAAGTCCAAAAATCACAAAAACAACAAAAAGAAGTCAATCCGTGTTGTCTAGTTTTCTCGGTTTCAAATTGTTTGTTCCTGATTGTTTCTTATCTTTCTGTTTCGTGTCCAGCCCTATTAATCTCTCTTGTTTTCATTGTTTCCAGCATCCTAGAGTCAAGAAAACACCAAAAAAAGAAGGATCCAAGTTCAGGAAGTTTCGGTATCAAAAAGTTGTTTCAAAATTGTGCAAGTTTCAATAGTTTCTTGTTTTGGCCGAATAGAAAACTGACTTTTTGTCTTTGGCAGCAAGGAATTTCAAGGAGAACATTTGTTTAGCATCAAAACAGCAAGCAAAAAAAAAAAGAGAAAAAAAAAGGAGAAAAAAAAGGGAAGAAAAAGAAAAAGAAAGGAAAAGGAAAGAGCTTGCAAAAAGGAAGTTTTTCACAAAGTGTTGAAAGTTTTTGTGCCCAAAACCTATCCCATTGTTTTTCCAGCCAAAAAGCTTTCTTTGTGGTTCTTGTGATCATCCATTGCAAGGGCTTCTTAGAGTCTTTTAAAGCTTGTTTAGCCCACCTCTTTTGGAGTCAAAATAGTTCTTCAAAAATTCAAGTTTTCTTGTGTGCTTTGAGGATAGTTTTCTTAGAACTTTTGAGAACTCTTTGAATAGCAATATCTCACTAACAAATTGAGTGTTTGAGTGTTCATCTTTTGAGTGAAACACGTGAGGTGAGTGTTTGTGAGGATCTTTGTTATTTTCAGGAGTATGGAGGGCCAGGAGGATAGGAGGATGGAAGTGAGAAACAATGATGAGCCAACCATGAGAGAGCTTCAAGAAACTCTCAATAGACTTGTGGGGAGGATTGAGGACATTGACTTAAGGTTGCCAAGGAGACCAAATCCCATCTTGCAACCAAGGAGAGGTCCAAGGAGAGAAGAACCCGAGGAGGAAGAAGGGCATTGGCATGACCATGGGCTTTCAAGGAGGGGGGAGCCAAGGAAGGACAACAATCTCAACTCCATCAAGTTTACCATTCCATCTTTCCAAGGGAGGAGTGATCCCGATGCATATTGGGAGTGGGAGCAAAAGATTGAGATGTTGTTTGATTGCCATCATTACCCTGAGGAAAAGAAGGTTAAATTGGCTACCATGAAGTTCACTAATTATGCTCTTGTATGGTGGAATCAGGATGTTATTTCTAGGAGAAGGAATGAGGAGGAGCCCATACACACATGGAGAGCCCTTAAAGCCTTGATGAGGAGGAGATTTGTTCCTAGCTACTACACTAAAGATCAACGCCTCAAGCTTCAAAAGCTAGTGCAAGGCCAAAGGAGTGTGGAGGACTACCATAAAGACTTGGAGATGACCTTGACCCGAGCCAACATCATGGAGGATGAGGAGACCACCATTGCTAGATTCATTAATGGTCTCAATCCTGAGATTGCCAACAAAGTGGAAATGGCGCCTTATTTCAACATGGAGGATTTGCTTTATTATGCCACCAAGGCCGAGAGGATCATCAAAAGGTCCAAGGCATCCAAGATGTGTCAAGGAGGAATTTCCACATGGAAAGGAGCATGGAGCAAAGATGTAAGAGAAGTACCCAAGCCAAACATGGAGACCACAAAAGGAGACTTGTCTCGGCCTCAACAAGAAAAGTCAATCATGCTTGTACCACTTTCACCACAACAAGTCTTGGAGGATCAAAGAAAAATTCAAAGTGAGGTTGAGAGAAAAGAAAATGAGGGGAAAGTTGAGGGCAAGAGTGATGAGGGGAAAGCCGAGAGAACAACCGAGAGATTAAGTGAGAAGAGTGAACATGAGGGGAAGAAGAGTGGAGAGTTCCCGAGAGAAGAAATTGAGTGCGAAGTTGAGAGAAGACAAGAGTGTAATGAACCCAAGCCGAGTGAAGAGAGAAAGACCTACAGAGAAGCCATACTTTCATCTAACATAATGGAGTCTTCTTCTAGTGTTGTGTTGTCTTCTTTTCAGGACTTAAGTGGATATGAACTTCAAGAATCAAGTGAGTTGCTGCCCATTAAAGAAGTTGGTGTTCCTAATATTCCAAGCCATGTCCCATGCATCAAACCAATGAAGGAGGTTGAAAAGGAACAATTTGAGGTAAGTCCAAGTGATTTCATATGCAAAAGTTTGCCTAACATTGTTTCTTATCCTATGTTTCAAGGGGATGAAATTAATGCAACTCCAACCAAAGTCATTGAGTGCAAAGGTGAAAATTTTGTGGTTCCTACACCAAAGGAAGATACTTGGAGACTAAGTCCAACCACTGTAATGTATTTCTTCCTAACACCTAGATTTGATGTAGTTTTGCATGAAAATCTCAAACAATGTGTGTTTGCTTGCAATGTTATTTTGACAAATGGTTTTCATGAAACTAGATTAAGAGAAGGAAGTAAGCATGAAACTTTGACAAAATATGGTTTTAAAGCTTCTAATTCTTTGGTTTTGTCAAATCCTCTTTGGAATTGCTTGAGTTTCTCTAAAGAAAAATCTGTTTTGGAGTCTTTTGTTTTTGAATTTGTTTGTTTTGCATCCATCTCACATTGTTTTGTTCTGTCTCAAGTTAAATATACTTCTTTGGAATTTTTCATGCATAAATTGGTTGTTACACATGCATTACATACTTCTTTGATTGCCATTCATGTTCAGCCCATTTTTGTGAGTCAATCTTTAATTTCCAGCAAGCATTTCTTTACCTTGACACATGCATTACACAAACTTTTGAGCATTGATATTTTTGCTTTATGTCCAAACCTGAAAGTTTTTATTTTGAGTGAAAATTCTGGTTTTAAATTCAGCCTTTTAAGGAGGTATGTTGAGTCCTTTGTTTTGTGTCACATCCCATTCACAAATTTCATGCATTGTTGTGCATGCATGCAAAAATAAGTTTGCTACTGAATTGGTTTCACTTAATCCTATCTACTCCAATCTTGTTTCATTTAAAATGCTTAGGATTTTTGTGAAATTCATGCATCCTAGTTTTGTTATTAGTTTAGGCCACATTGTGTTCAATTCTTGTTTGTTTGAATGGCCTATGCAAACTATTGTTTTGACATGCATAACTTGTGCTTTTCATAACCATAACACTTGTGTGAGTTTAGGTACATTTGTTTTAAGTGCATACAGCATCCCTAAGGTAAATTCTTCCAACACCTTTCCTAGTTATGGGAATAATGTTTTTGAGATGGCAAAGGCAATGAAAGTGATGCCTAGAGTTAAGATGAAAATTGTGCAAAATTTCAGATTTGTTGTGCTAATTGCTTCTAACTTTGTTTTTGACCCTGGAGGTATCAAAATTATCATTGCATTTGGATATTGGTTCAGGTTTTTCACAAGATTAAAGCTCCATACACAAGCATTCCATGCTATTGGTGCTTATGTGAAAGGTAAGTGCTTATGTGTTGATTATTTCATTGTTATTGATTCAATTCCCTTTTCTAATGTAGGTTTTGATTCGAGGACGAATCCTTCTAAGGAGGGGGGAGCTGATACGATCAAAGAAGGCACAACCAAGGATGGCAAGGATCCATTGAAGATAACTAGTGGACCATTGACAAGGAAGAAGGCTAAGGAGCTTACTAGTGCACTTCAAGCTTTTGTTTCAAGCTTCTTCATGGATAATGGACATGGAATTTCACAAGGAGCTGGTGGAACATGCAAGGAATCATATGGAGATGATGGCCAAGCTTGGATGTTGACAGATTGGTGATGTTCTGGTAGAAAAATCATATCTTGAGCTAAACAGATCAGAATTGAGTAATTCTTGATTCATTGGAAAGCTAACATCTGGAGCTACAAATCATATGAAGACCATGAAACCCAGTTTGCACGTTAAGGAGGTCCAATTTAGCTTCAAAGTCGTGATTTACGAGTTATCGCTGGTTCAGAAGCAGTTGCAGTATTTTGGGCATATCTTTGGCTTTAGATGTCCGTTTTGTGTGGTTCAGGTGTCATTTCAAAGATAAGAAAGATATCTACAACTTTCATTCTTTGTATTTTGAGAAATCATGGCTGCATCAAGTTCGAATTTCAGCTTGAAGTTGAAGACACAAGCAGGAACCACCTGAGAAGACTATTTTGGGGTTTTTATGGCCAATCTTGTTTTGTAACGTATTTTATTTTATTTTCCTATTTATTTACATTATTTAGGATGTTATTTAGGCCATGGAAGTGATTTAGGTCACTTAGGATAAATGGAATTCGCTGCACACCTTAAACATGTGTTAAAAGGGTGTAGGAATCCTAGTTTGACTAGGTTTTCTTGAGTCCTTTGTAACTAGGTTTCCTAGGTGACTTGGGCTGCGAATTTTGCCCAGATTTTTACCCTAGTTTAGGCCTATATAAAGGCACATATTCTGGATGTAAACACATAGATTAATGCCGAAATAATATTGCTCTTTGGAGAGGTTTTCTCTTTGGTTCTTTGTGGACTGCCTTGGTGCACAAGTGTGCTTGTGTTCTTGGAGTTCTATACTTCTCGTTTCTAGTCACAGGTTGATTAGGGGTGGGGGTCTTCAAACCCAGTCTCTTTGATGTCTTGTGGAGCTTGAAAAACATCTTGGGCGCGTTTCATGGTCTTTATACCATCGGGGTTCGCATCAGGGAGAGAGGGGGGTCTTGTGGCTGTGGCACCTGCCACTTTAAATACCTCAAAAAAAATTAACCTAGTGTGCTAAACTCATAAAATGTCCCTAAACTTTCTATGTTTTTACAAAAGTGCCCCAAACAATGCTCTAGAACAGTAGCGGCAACTTCAAGTTGAGATTCAATCTTGATTAATTCACTATTTCTCAAAATGCAAAGCATAAAAGTTGTAGAGATCTTTCTTATCTTCAAAACGACACTTGAATCGCATAAAACGGACATCTACAGTCAAAGATATGCCTAAAATACCGCAACTGCTTTTGAACCAGCGATGACTCGCAAATCGTAACTTTCAAGCTGAATTTGACCCTCTTAACGTGAAAACTAGGCTTCGTGGTCTGAACGTGATTTGTAGCGCTAGATGTTAGCCTTCCAATGAATCAAGAATCACTTGATTCCGATCTCTGTAGCTCAAGATATGATTTTTCTACCAGAATATCACCAATCTGTCAACATTGTGAAAGAGGACAACCAAATTAAAACTTGTAAAATGACAAATTAAATTCACTTTCAATCGATTGAGTCCAGATATACTGTAAGCTACAAAACATACTCAAAATATATCTTTAAGGTTTAAAACATATTAAAACATACTAAATATGAGAGAAATAAATATAATAAATATAAGCTTATCATAAAGTCTCAGTGGGCCTAGAGACAATTTGAACTAAAAGATGTACCGAGCATGGTAACACTTAGTACATCAAAATTTTGATGTATTTGTTTTGGGCCATGTAGTCTTAGTTCTAAATTTTGGCATTTACATATTTGTATATATTGAGGTCAAGCATACTAGGCTTAGAAGAAAACATAACATGTCCGTTGTATGTATTTTTGGGCTTAGGTAAGCCATAAGGCACTAAATATGGTATGTGAGAAAAAATGGCAAGCATGGTTTGTAACCTATTAAGCTCATGGGTATGCATGTATGTCTACTTGGGTGTGTGTGTATGCTTGGCTTTAGGTTGGCCCTAATGAACCCCTTTTGACACTAAGACACACTTTCATATGCGTGCATAAAGCCCTAAGTAAACTCAACTGGTTGAGATTCCACCAATTGGCTAAAATTAGGCAAACCCCACTAAAGCTTCAAAAGCTTGAGATTCCCACTTAAGTAAGTAGAAAATTGGTGTTAAGAATCCTGAGAGTCAGACTCCAATTCACCTTATGAAAATCAACTGAGTGACCAAAATAAATCAGTTGGCATGAACCTCTTAAAAAGGTTTAGGGTGGGGGTAAGTTGGGCCCTAATAGTTTACCGCAGGTACATGGTATGTAGTACAAATGTTTTTGTATTTTTTTCATTTTTCACACGGTATACCATGGTATTGCATGGTATTTCACATACTGCTCATCTTTTGTATGCATTTTGTCAAAAAAATTGCGATATACCACAAATACCGCGTGGTACATATCATGATATTTTATTTTTAGCAATTTTTTTTATTTTACATCAAAATATCATAAATATATAAAACATTAAAATATAAGTAACACACAAATAATAAAATAAATATTTACTTTTATTTTTTTTGTTTCTTTTCTTAGTTAATATACAAATTCAATGGATGGTAGCAACTTGAAGATTCATCATCAACGGCCACAATCTTTTATAATAAACTATTTGGTGACAATCATCACATTTTCAACCAGAACATGGTGTTGAACAATATCCCCCATTTGGATTCCTGGTGCATGTCACCCCAACTAAATATTACTCTCATTTGCAAAATTTATTGACTTAAAACCAAAATGCCATGACGTGGGCGAATATTTTGCTCATAAAGAACAAGCTAGGAACGTAGCATCATACTTTGAGCCACCTAAGAACTCAATGTGGTATTATAAAATGTATTATTATTATTAAAGTATTATTTTTTTCTCTTATATCAATAAAATAGTTTTCTTAGTATTATTTATTTTGCTCTATATACAACATTTTTATTTTTTTTTGTATTAAAAAAATACTCCCTCTGTCCCATAATAGATGAAATGTTTTTCTAGGCATGGAGATTAAGGTGTATGTAATTTGTGTTATTTTTTCCAATTTTACCCATGGAACTAATTTTTTTTTTTTAATTTTGTGTAGTGAGAGTTTAAATAATGATTAAATAAGAAAATATTCCTTTTTGGGATTTATGCAGTAAGAGTTTAAATAATGATTAAATAAGAAAATATTCTTTTGGGATTTGTGCAGTGAGAGATTGTGTGTAGATTAAAAAAAGATTCTTTATTGAGTTTTGTGTAGTGAGAGTTTAAATGTGGGTAAAATGGTAAATTGATTGTTTAAAATTTTTCAAAAGAGGAAATGTTTCAACCTTTTTGGGACATCAGAAAAGGAATATGTTTCATCTAAATTGGAACGGAGGGAGTATCTTCTATCACATATATTTCTTTTATTTTTGACAAATTATGATGAGAAAAATTAGAATATATATAAAATGTGTAAAAATAAATTATTGGACAAATTATGTCATCTTAAAATAATATTTTAACATTTATTTTTTTTGCGAAAACGGTAACGGTATGTGGCGCAGTATACCATGCGGTATACCTTAAAAATTTGAGCTGTAATATACTTAGTGGTAGCGATATTGAACACCTTGGGCATATGGATCACTTGCCATGTACCCCATGTCCTTTTCCATTGCATTTAACTTTTGTTGAATTTCTTGCTTCAACAATGTCTAAACCCCATAAGGCACTCTTGGAAATTTAACTGAACCTGAAAACCAAACCATGCAAACCATTATATGAACAATATACTCGCACAATAAAGAATTAGAATGCAACTAATTCATCAAACATTTTAGTGTTTACTCAATATTCAACCTCAACTTGACGATCCGAATAACCTTTCATGCAACTATAGATCGTTGAACTAGCGCTGTGGGAATAGGTGGGAATTTCAAGCTAGAGTGACAAACGACTAAAAAACAAGTGAAGGTGAGACCACGAGCTAGTGGCATTTTCTACACATGGCCAATAGTGGGCAACTACGCTAGTTGGTTGAATAAAGAAAATTGGAAGTTAACAGAGACTGATTCACTAGGGTTAGAAACATCAGGAACCTGGCCAGCGTCAACTAATGGTGGTGTCAGATTTGGACGGACTTACTAATAATAATAATAATAATAATAACAACAATGTGTGATTCTATTACTCCTCTATAAGATAAGAATATTTGGAACCTTAATTGTTGAGTTAGTTTTATTGTTTTGATCCTTCAAACTAGTGTTGGTTGGTGGGCTGACCCGCCCTAGCTAGGCTTGAGTTGGGTTTCTTGGACTGGGCACAGGTCACATCAAGGTAGGTTGGGCCTAGGTCAGGCCTAACCTAGGCCCAGGCTTGGGGGCGAGGGGGCGGGTCTAAGCAGAGCCAAAATTTTTTTATTTCTGAAAAATGTGTTTAAATATGTTTTGAAACATTTTTTTAGCATAATTTGATGAAATATGTTTTTATTTGAGAACAAACACCCCCTCTGATGTAAATTTTATTAATGAAAAAACTAAACGGCACTTACATTACAAGAAAAAAATAAAAAGGTAAAACTGAAAATCTGTGCTTAACTGCATAATCAGATCAATTACAATCTTCAAATTATAATGAAAACCTACAATCTACTATTGTGCCTAATTATCAGAAGGGGACCTCATCATCCGAGATTTTCATGTGTTGCTTCCTTACAATAGCAAGGGCCTAATCCCGGTTACAAACACAAACCTCAATGGCCTCAGGTGTAACCCTTGTCCGTTTCTCCAAGATGACTTTTTTTCCTGCACTAAAGCCAGCCTCAGAGGCAAAAGTAGAGATTGAAACTGCCAAGATCTCTTGCTCTCTTGTTCTTCCACCACTCGAGGATGTCTTCCTCATTGTTTTCAAATAAAGTGTGGAGGTAATTATCCCATTCCACCAATCTCGGGTTTGTGGGTCTTGGTCATTTGAGAATATGTGCCGCATATCTTCAAAAGTTCCTTAAGGTGCCAGTCAGATTGTTGGAACTTTAATTCATCTGAAGGGAAGAAGAAAAACTAAAATTTGACCCTAAACGCTTCTCTAAAATTTGTATCAAAATAAATGTGAAACGAAAGAAGCTATAATAGAAGAAATAGGTCATAAAGTTTTTTGGTAGTATGTGCTCCACTTGTTGATGATTTCAACAAAATCAAGGTCATAAAACCAAACCATTATCCAGTTTAGAGGAGAATTTATATGAATCATGGAACCATATGAAAGGCAAAGATGAAAAGTATTAAGAATAAATAGCTCTCAACTTACTAATTTACATGAAGAGTATTAAGCAAAAATAGCTCTTAACTTATTGAAAATAAGTTACATGACCAATGCACTACAACTTACTAAGTTGGTGGATGATAGGAGGTTGGCCATAGTTTGCATTATTCTTCCCATTTTGCTTTCAATGATGTCGCATATTTAGACACCTATAAAGGTTACAAAATGAGGAATGGCTATCTTGATTTTACTACAAGAAGATACCATCAATGTCATTTTCACATTCCTCTACTTTGAACCACATATGAATGAGTGATGGTAACTCATTAAATGTGAATCCTATTTTTCTACTTTTCATTAGCAATTAATAGGGTTGAATATAACTCATGGATACTCAAATGGGTTTTTTAACAATAAATCCTTTTGCTTATGGGGTTTGGAACTGCATGTTTCCACATTAAGAGATTTCCTTCATATTCTAAAATGCAAATACTTAAAAGAATGAATCATTTGTGAAATCAATGGATTATCACTTGTCTTTATTAAAAAGAAAACCCTTAAAAGATATGTCAACACAACATAGTTGTTATTGCTTGAGACAAAAAACCAACTACTAGGAGTCGATCACCTTTTATCTTTCATAATTTTGTTACCCATGAATGATTTTAACAAACATTTAGCTGATTTTCTGCAGCACTTGATATCTTTCATGAAAAAGAGAGACAAATATAAGCAGAGAATTTCATGAAAAAGCTTTAAAGCATAAATATTCTAAAAAAATTTAGCCAAAAAAATATGCACAACACAAAATATGAACCCATTGTAAAAATGTTCGAAATGAAGACAATTAAGGAGGGCATTTCAATGGATAGATATGTAGCTGCAAGTCAGAAAAATATCTCATTCCTCGTAGAATATTAGGACTAAAACACGGGTGCCAAGATACTTGACAAGCGTATTGGCAAACTTTGGCTCAATTGCAATGGCATAAACATCAACTGTATGTGTAAAAGCAAAATAGAAAACATATGAAGCATGAACAATAGCAACAACAAAAGACACAGACAGCAATATAGGAGGATTTAGTATCCTAACTTGTGGATTGTTGATTACGAGGTAGTTATGGCTTTTCAGGTATATGGATCACTTGCCATATACCCATGTCTGTTTACAATGCAGTTAACTTTCATTGAATTTATTCAGTTGGGCTTGGAGGATTAAAGAATACAACTTCAACCATGTCTGAACCCCAGAAGGAATTCTTGGAAATTTAACTGAAACCTAAAAACCAAATCATGCAAACCATTGTATGAACAATATACTCACACGATGAGGAATTAGAATGCAACTAATTCGTCAAACATTTTAGTGTCTACTCAACCTTCAACCTCAACTCAACAATCCAAATAACCTTCCGCAAACTTGTGGGTCATCAAACTGGCCCTGTGGGGATAGGTAGATGGTTTTAAGCTAGAGCAACGAGCGACCAAAAAAATGAGGAATGGTGAGACCATGAGCTAGTGGCAGTTTCTGTATAGGGCCGGCTATTAGTGGCCATGCTGGTTGGTTGAATAGAGAAAAGGGGGAGTTAACAGAGACCGATTCAATATGGATAGAAACAACGGTACCTAGCAAGTATCAATTAACGATGGTGGCAAATTTGGATAGACTTAATGATAATAATAATAATAATAATAATAATAATAATTTGTGATTTTATTACTTCTCTATAAGATAAGAATATTTGGAACCCTAATTCTTAAGTTAGCCTTGTTGTTTTGATTCTTTAAACTAGTGGTGGCCGGTGGGCTGACATGGCCCAGCTAGGCTAGTTGGGCCTAGGTCAGACATAACCTTGGCCCGAGCCAGGTTGGGGTGGGTCCAAGATGTGGTGAATTTTTTTGATTTATGAGAAATGTGTGTAAACATGTTTCAAAACATTTTTTAGCGTAATTTGATGAAATATGTTTTTATTTGAGAGGAAACACCACTGCTGGTGTAAATTTCATGGAGCAATTGCTCTCAACAATAAATCTTTTTGCATGTGGGGTTGGAACTGCATGCTTCCATGTTAACAAATTTCCTTCATATTTAAAACTGCAAACACTTAAAAGAATCATTCATCAAATTTGTGGATTGTTTCCACAAATTTAATGAGAGTGGCATAATTGAGCCAACTTTTTTAACTTAAGTGGTCGATTTGATAAAATAAACATCGAGTGGTACAATTAAGCCAAGGATAAACACTAGTGGTTTTTTTTACCGTTTTTGCCATTAGAAGGAAAAAAAAAGGAAAGAAAAGGTGCCTTCAAGGCTTAAAGTATTAGGCATTGGGCATTCCTAAAGTCCCTATAATTCCCAATCCGCACGACTATTGTGGCAACAAAAGATTATAATTTTTAACCCTTAATCATTTGCAAGTGTATGATTCCACTGTGTATAAAGGCAAATAAGGGTGTCATCCCAAGGGATAGTGTGAGCCTACCAGGAATTTGAATCCTAGCTACTCATACCACCTAAACTATTAAGGGAAAGAGAATGAATGAAACAAGTAAGTCTTAAGGCTAATTGAATGAATATGAGAGTGAAGAGTAAAGAACCAAGATGAATGACCCCACTAACTACCTAGTACACTCTAAGATGATAAGCTAACTAAATGCACAGGTTGCTAAGGGAGACTAAACTAAAATGCTCAAACTATTAAGGTTATCTCCCTAGGAATCCACCTTATTACTTGCTATCCAAGTCAAATGAAGCCCTAATACAATTACCCCTTATGTGGTGTGGAGGCCCTAAGTTCAAAAACCCACTTTCTCAAGCTAAGTCTTTGCTCACCTAGTGATGCGAACCCCGATGGTATAAAGACCATAAAACACGCCCAAGATGTTTTTCAAGCTCCAAAAGACATCAAAGAGACTGGATTTTAAGACCCCCACCCCTAATCAACCTGTGACTAGAAATGAGAAGCATAAGAACACCAAGAACACAAGCACACTTGTGCACCAAGGTAGTCCACAAAGAACCAAAGAGAAATTCTCTCCAAAGTAGCAATATTATTTCATGTCAAGGCTGTCTTTTACAACCAGAATATGTGCCTATTTATAGGCCTAAACTAGGGTAAAAGACTCAGCAAAATTCGCAGCCCAAGTCACCTAGGAAACCTAGTTACAAAGGACACAAGAAAACCTAGTCAAACTAGGATTCCTACACCCTTTTAACACATGTTTAAGGTGTGCAGCGAATTCCATTTATCCTAAATGACCTGAATCATTTCCATGGCCTAAATAACATCCTAAATAATGTAAATAAACAGGAAAATAAAACAAAATACGTTACAAAACAAGATTGGCCATAAACACCCCAAAATAATCTTCTCGGGTGGTTTTTGCTTGTGTCTTCAACTTCAAGCCGAAAATAGAACTTGATGAAGCCATGATTTCTCAAAATTCAAAGCATGGAAGTTGTATATCCCATTCTAAGCTTTTAAATGATACCTGAACCACACAAAACAGACATCTAAAGCCAAAGATATGCCCAAAATACTGCAACTGCTTCTGAACCAGCGATAACTCACAAATCGTGACTTTGAAGCTAAATTGGACCTCCTTAACTTGCGAAATGGGTTTCATGGTCTTCATATGATTTGTAGCTTTCAAATGAATGAAGAATTACTCAATTCCAATCTGTTTAGCTCAAGATATGATTTTTCTACCAGAACATCACCAATCTGTCAAAATCCAAGCTTGGCCATCATCTCCATATGCTTCCTTCCATGTTCCAGCAGCTCCTTGTGAAATTCCAAGACCATTATCCATGAAAAGGCTTGAGACAAAAGCTTGAAGTGTACTAGTTATCTCCTTAGCCTTCTTCCTTGTCAATGGTCCACTAGTTATCTTCAATGGATCCTTATCGTCATTGGTTGTGCCTTTTTTGATCGTATCACCTAGAATCAAGTAAGGAATTTCTCAAGCTTATGATTTAACCCAAGGTGGATTTAACCTTAACCTCCTTCCAAACACTTAATGAGCTCATGGATTATCTCTACTCTACAATACCCATTATACTCTATCCTTCATTTCCACCCCCTTCTTTCTTTCTCAAGAACAAAGTGGGATTGTGCTTTGTGTGAAGTGACCATTCATTACACATACATTTAGCATAAGGATTGGTAACACAAGATGGGAAAAATCCATGAAAAGAACAGCAAATGATCATTAGATATCAAAGAACAAAAGTTTCATCCTAGAAAGATACAAGGATCTACTTTATGTCCATTTTATTAACAAACAACAAACCCAAAACCAAACAATGCATGATAGATTCAGAAAATAGAAAAGGGGAAGAAGAAACCTAAGATGGATCGTAGTGGCCTAAGTCTCTTTGGCTCCTAGGCTCCTTCTTCAAGCTCCAAGCTTTGCTCCAATGGTGGCTCTCCCAAGAAGTGATAAGAAGAAGAGTATGCAATGTGTCCTATTTGGCTCTTCCTTTCCTCTTCATATCCTCTTTCAAAAACCTTATTTTTCCTTGTCTTATGCTCCCAATCCTTTAAAGGTTAGAAATCCCTACTCCAAGGACAGCTCACTAGGTGGGAAGACATGGGGGACCATCAAAATATGAGGTTTAGGCGAAATAGGGGAATGTCTGGTGACACGTCGCCAGCTGTGTAGAGTTGGCGGTAACACATCACCACTAATGCAAAAATTAGAAGAGCGCTAATAACGTTGGCGACGCTCTTTCTCTAGCTTGATCCTTGCTCGTCCAATTTTCATTTTGCTCAATCCCGCTCCACCTTGACACATCCACAATGCGATCCCACCTGCGGGAAGATGAACAAAGATAAGAAAAACTTTGAGAGATGGGGTGAAATGATGGAAAATGATGGTCAAAATTGCTAGAAGTCAACAATTTTGACCGTTACATTAAGCACTTATCAAACTCCCCCAAACTTCAACTAAAGCTAGTCCCTAGCATGCCTAACCTAGAAAAGCTAACAAATAAAACATAGAAACTAC
Source organism: Aquilaria sinensis (assembly GCA_005392925.1). NCBI lineage: Eukaryota > Viridiplantae > Streptophyta > Magnoliopsida > Malvales > Thymelaeaceae > Aquilaria > Aquilaria sinensis. The sequence continues at coordinate 29,960 of SMDT01002249.1, read as the reverse complement.
AATGTTAACCAATTCCTATACATGAACTTCAATGATCCACTAGCGCAACTTCAAAAGAATAAATGGTGATTAAGGAAAATAGGGAGCTTTGCTACTTAAGGTGGGTCCTTGGAGGGGTCACACCCTTACCAAATATGCTTAATTTTACCTGTTGGAGTTACGCCATGCTTAAATAAAACTTATACTATGTTTCTTTCGATAGGCTTGTAAGAGGATCCAACCTCCCCCACCAAATTCCCCTAAGGGAGTTGCATAGAACTCAAAGCTCAAATGAATTTTCCATGATTGTAATGGGGCCGGGTTAAGAAAGGGAAAGGAATCAAATGAATGCTTTCTAAGTGGAGCTAAAAAGGAAAGTAAGTATAGACTAACATATGAATCATTCAAGCACGCAAACTGGAGTCTACATGCATATCACACAACTTAACCAACTCAAAAAGCCCACAATTCTTCAAAAGTACTACTTTTTTTTTAATCCTTTTCATGTATTTCATCTTTAAGCAAGAGTACCAACAGGGGTTCTGTTTATACCCAAGCTACCAACGTAATACAATCCAAGGTGATCTTTGATCATGCTCATGTTTCAAGTATCTTTTCGAGTAGTGATCGACTCTTACCTTAGGAAAAGACCCTACCTACTTCGATACTATAAAATAGTGGAGTAGAAATTTATTTATCCACAACATACACAATGATTTCTTTTTTCAACCACCCCAAAGATGAACATACATACTTGAAGCACATGTTATCCAAATTTTCTCCAAGTTTCCCCCCTGCCCAAACTTGTTCTTGTCCCAAACCTTCACTTAACCCAATGAACCCTCATATAAGCCCATGATTTATACTTACAACCTTGGGTGAAAGAGAGGATACAAAGATAGTGAAAGCTTAAAGTGTGGGTTAACATAAAGAAATAGGCAATTAGGCATAAAGGGGCTTACTAAGGGAAAGCATATAAGGGTTAGCCATCTGGGAAGGTAGTTCATCCTAAGAAACCAAATGAGCCTCAAATTTCATACAACAAATGGGGTTTGAATGAGCCCTCAGGAAAATTCTAGATTGAAACATAGCATAAGTATCTTAAGAAAGAACAAGTTTTTGCATAATCACTCAAGGCTCAAACATCTCACCAGGTAGGTTCCACCAAAAGTTTCAAAACTAACCTTCCAAATTCACCAAAACTTCATAAAAAGTAAAACTAGCAACCAAGTTCATTCACATGCAACAATGGTTTCCATTGGGTCCCTAAAAAAAGAAAAGAAAAGAGGGAAGCAAGAAAAGTAGTCAACCTATATGCTACTACATGCATCCAAAAAGAATTAAATGAAAAAGATGCAAGAAAGAGAAAGAGAAAGCCACCAAAATGAACTAATGCAGGAGCACCCTAAACACAAACAAGAACAACCTAGACTAAACCAAATAGCATGCAATAATGACACGAACAGAAAATATCAGGCATGACCATCAAACAAACCCCCCAAACTTAAACACGGGCATTGTCCTCAATGGGAATGGATAAAAGAGAGGAGGCATTCAAGAATCATACTTGGGGGGCGGGAACACTAATCCTTGCCCATGTCATCGTGGCTGGAGGAGCTACCAATCAAAGGAAAAGAGGATGGACCTTTAGAAGGATCAATGGGAGGACCAAAATACGAGTAGAATAGAGAAGGGTGGCTAGAGGGGTGCGGCATGTACCACTGGTATGCTGAGGGGTGAAAATGGGGAGGTATGGGATGGAAGGGGGGTATTCTTGGGGTAAGCTCTACTGCTGCTACTTGTGGCCCTAGCAAACCTGATTGGCGAGAGATTTCTGATTTCTAGCAAGAAAGGCTATCCCTCATGCATCTTTCTTGCAAAGGATGCGAAGCCACCACCAACTGATTCGAACTGGGCCATCAACTCATTGTGCTGCTTATTCATTAAAATATACATCTTGTTCAATGTCACAGCCAATGTTGCAGGAGTGGCCATGGCTAAGTCGATTAGCTGCTCATATGTCCCCCCACCTTGCTCCTCCCTTCCTTGCTCTTGTTCCTGCTAATGCTCTTGTTCATCTTCTTCCTTTTGCTCTTGTGCTTGCTCTTCCTCCTCTTCCTCTAAAGCTACTTCCTGAATGCCCATAAATGCTCTACCAAGCTTATCCGCCAAAATAGGTCTCATGACTAAAGATACTTGCAGAGGATCCTTAAAGTCAACCCTAGCTCTCCGAATCATGATTGTAATCAACTGTAGAAATAGCAAATTCCCCCACTTTGACTGATCGGCGCACACTAGATTTTTGGAGATTAAGTGCACGATGTCTAGGCAGAAGTTGCAAGTGATGCAGTACAATACCTCAAAGTGGTTCGGGGTGACTTCCTGTATGTGGCTCGTCGGGATAAGGCAAGAGGAGATAAAATAATTCTAAGCCCACATTTCTAGAGGAAGGGCTGAAGAACTAAAGTAGAGTTTCTTATTGGCATCATCTTTGCTCTTCATTCAGTTGATGAGTTGGCCACAAACAATCTGCGGCATTTGATCCAGGATGGCTTCCTTGAAGGGCTCCCAGATCATAGCGTTGACCTAAAGTAGGTCATTGATGGCTGCCACATCATAACACGTGGTGATGGTCCTGACTCAAAGACTCTATTATCGGTGGTTGAGATAACATACTCCCATGAGGTTGGTATAGAATTCAATGACCAGAGACTTTAGCACCTTTGCCCTTGGATGGGCACACCAGTGATACCATCCTTTACGCTCAACCACCCTTAGAATCCCTCATTCTTTTTCTTGGATAAGTCAAATCCATGCTCTAACGTGAATTTTCTTTTCACAGAACCTTCAAAGTAATTGTTGGCCCAGGCGGAGACAAACTTTTGCTTGTCAGAAGGCAGCTCTTGGGGCTCCTCATTTTGGATGCTTTTTCCCCTCCTCTTTTCCCTCAAAGAGGTAACGGGCACAGACTTGCGAGGCATGTTTCTTGCAAAGCCAAAAAACCAAAAGATTTAAATGCAATATTCCTCCATACAAAAAGCTAAGAAACAAACATCCACAAGCTAGAGACACAAACTCCAAATTGGGAAAATAAGAAAGAAAGACTCATACAAGATCAAAGTATTTCGTTACCAAGTTCATATTCAAGGCATAGAGTTTTCGAGCATTCTATGACATCTTTTCTAAGCATTATAATGTAAGAGCAAGTTGAATAATTCATCTATGCAAAACATACTTACCATTCAAGCAATTGGAAGTGAAAAACAATGCCTAGACAAAGAATTATGTGTCCATGAACATGCTATCAACAAGAAAACTACAATGATTCATAGCATAAGTTGGCCCACACTTCCTATGAAAATCATGTATCTAGGAGCAAACCAAGGACAGAAACTTGTAGTATGCAATACTAAGATGCAACACAACCCAATAATTGAAACAAACAAGAAGCACATGAAGCCTCATTATCGATCACAGTACCTATGGCAACACTTGAACAATGCTTTTCCGGAAAAGTTCAAGAACCAAATTCAAGCAATATAGATCAAATTAACATGAATTCTTGCTAGACCCATTCCTAAATATATTGAATAAAGCTTTTAGAATTAACAAACCAACAAGAAAAAGCATCATCAAGAAATTTCCATGAAAATTTCGTGGCTACCTTTGTGGGCAATTTTTAAACCATGATTATCATGCAAAATTCATAACCTAATCATCAAAACACCTCCCACGCATACATATACACAAGGAAAATTGACATTAAGCAAGAAATCCACAAAATTGAAACCTAATCAAACGAATTCGCACCGCCCGTAAAAAGACATGATTTTCGCACAATAAACCATGAAGAAGTAAGAGAAGAAGGTAGAGAATCACTTACTTGCTTTGGGTTTGAGGAGAAATCAACAAGAAAAATAACTCGTGAGGCTCACGGAAGGGCTAGGGTTTGAAATTTGAAAGGTTTTAGGGTTAGGGGTGAAGTTAAAAGTGAGGGGAAGTGAAAAGAAGAAGGTTAAAAATGGCAAGTTTGGTTAACGGCGACGTGGGCGATGCGTCTCCAACGTTATAAACGCTCTAGCATTTTTTGGCTCTTCTGGCAACAAGTCACCACTAGGTAGAGTAATTGGCGATGTGTCACCGCTAGACACAACAACTCCCTCAATTTTCATTTGTTTGACAAATTAACTCCTAAATTGCTAAACTTACTAAGACCTTGCACAAAGTATACATTTCCCAATGTTGGTCTTGCACCTTCCATCTCATCCTTTCTCCTACCTTTGGCTCTTCCAATCCTATCAAAGACACAAAAACTCACGATAAACATAAAATAACAAGAGAAACACAGAAAAACAAAGAAGTACTCATAAAAGGAAAGAAAAGAAAATTGGAAATCGGGTTGCCCCCCAACTAGCACTTGATTTTACGCTTCTAGCTAGGTGCCTTTGAGCACACTTCAACGAGAGGAATCGGCCAAAATTAATTGGCCAATATGTTAGAGTTCATTGCCGTAATAAGCTTTCACCGATGCCCATTGACTTGAAATGTTGATCCATCATAGCCTTTAAGCTTGACCGCTCTATAGGGCATCACCTTGACAACCTCAAAGGGTAGCTTCAATCTTGAATTGAATAAAAGAACTTGTTACCCAGGCTTGAGAATCTTCCGTATGAGATGTTTGTCATGCCATTGTTTGGTCTTCTCCTTGTAAATCCCTTAGCTCCCATATGCCTCCAAGCGAATCTCCTTAAGCTCATCCAAGTCTAATAACCTCTTTTCTTGAGCACCCCTAAATTCAACTTTTTAATCACCCAAAAGGACTTGGTCTCGAGTTCAACCGGTAAATGGAAAGCCTTTCCATATAAGAGCTGAAATGGAGACATGCCAATGGGGGTTTTATATGCCATTTGATATGCCCATAAAGCATCATCTAACGTTAAAGCCCAATCCTTCTGATTAACATTAACAGTTTTCTCCAGGATCTTCTTCATTTCCTGATTAAAGATCTCCGCTTGACCAATGATTTAAGGATGGTAAGGAAGAGCAACCTTATGCCTCACACCATACTTAGCAAGTGTTTGAGCCACCACCTTGTTGATAAAGTGTGTTCCTTCATCACTAATGATTGCCCTAGGCACACCAAATCTTGAGAAAAATGTTCTCTTGCAAGAACTTCACCACAATCGGAGCATCACAAGAAGATGTGGGGATTGCCTCAACCCACTTGGACACATAATCCACGGCCAATAGAATACAATGAAATCCAAGGGAAGGAATGAAGGGCCCCATAAAGCTTATGCCCCAAACATCAAATACTTATACTTCAAGAATATTTTGCAATGGCATCTCATCTCTCCTAGAAATGTTCGCTAATCTTTGACATCTATCATAAGTAAGCACAAACCTATAAGAATCCTTGAAGAGGGTTGGCCAATAGTACCCGATTTGAAGAACCTTGTTTGCTGGTTTGGTCTCTCCGAAATGACCGTAACAAGGTGAGGCATGACAATGATGCAAGATTTCTTTAGTTTCCTCAAATGTGACACATCTCCTCACCACTTGGTTGGCACACCTCCAAAATAAGTAAGGGTCATCCTAAATATAGTCCTTCACATTGGCTTGAAACTTCTTATTTTTTTGGTAGGACAAGTTTGGAGGTAAAACTCCACAAGCTAGGTAATTCACATAATCTACATACCATGGTAATTTATCCTCCACCTAGAATAAGCTTTCATCTAGGAAATGTTCTTGGATTTGGCTCCCCAAAGATGACACAAGAACTTCATGTAGAGATAAATGATCTGTTACCACCTTACAAAATGGGAGAATTACAGGTGTCATAATGGCTAAAAACCATTATATTTGTAATTATCACTATAGTGATTGAAGTGTGGGGGGTAAAAGGCATGATCAACACCTCCTTAAAAGTGTTCCAAGTTGGTAACTTGGGCCCCAAGAAAAGCCTAAAGGATTGCTTGTTTGTCAAGCAACCTATGGACTTTTTTGTAAGGTTTTGGAAATTCGGGTACTCAATTGCAAAACTCTCAAGAAAGAGACTTGGAGAGTTATGGGAAGGATATAAATGGTATGAAAGTGCTATTGGAGGACCAAATTACTCATGGAAGACAAGTTTGGACAAAGGAAACACTAAAGGCAATAAGGACCTAAATGTCCTAGTGTAAACCTTAAGGTGTTCAAGCTTTTGACTTAAGTCTAAGGGTGGAATTGTGGGGTTATCCCACCATGGGGGAGGCAGCCAAGACTTGATAATTAGTAAAAAATGTTGGGCACATGTGTACCAATGATTTTAAGTCAAAGAAACCATAATTAGTGAGAAGGAAAATGACATAAAGCAAGGTTAAGCCTATTAAGTGTGTTTTGGTGCCCTTAAGCTCATTTAAGGCCATTTAAGTGGCCAAATCACTTATCCCTCTCTCATTTTCATCCTCCACCAGCCCAAGAACACAGCCATACTTCCTCCATAGCCACCACACCTTCAAACTTGCAATTGATTGAAATTGAAGGCAAAAGAAAGAGCAATTGGAAGCTATGTGGTGCTAAGACTTGAGGCACCTAGGATCAAGCTCCAATTTCAGCATGCCCATCAAGGTAAGGGTTCTCTTGCTCTCATGGACTGTTTTCTGCAATTTTCAAATATCCATGGAGCTAGGGCTAAGCTTGGAAGAGATCCATGAGCTTGATGAACCAAGCTTAGTGAAGGGAGTGCACTTATTGAAGGTTTTGTGACCTAGTGTGAAGTGCACAAAGATGGCAGTAAAATGAGGTTTCTAGAGCCCAAAGTTAGTACTAACTAGTGTTAAAATCCTCCTAATACCAAGCATTAGCTTTAGGAGGGCTGCCATAGTGATTTGGCTATGTTTATTATGTGTTTTATGGACTAACCTATGGTATATGTTGCTGCTGCATTTCATGTGTTTGTTGGTTGTGTTTGGCTACTGCATTTGGTTGCTATATCTTGTATATATGCATTGTGGTTTTTTTGTTTTAGTGTCTTTGGATGCAGGTTTTAATAAGGATCACATTACCTTAAGAAACCAAGTGCTACCCTTACTAAGTTTCTCAATGAAACTTACTCCCCTCAATTCTGTCATTTCAGGTCCAGCTGAAAGATCACCTTCAAAATAACCTTTTTGGTTTGATTTTTAATCTGAAATTTCAGGTACATGAACTTCGATATGTCTAGTTATGATCTGGAAATTTTAGTGATTTTAGGAGCACATTTGGTATTTTTAATGGTGGTACTTATTGTGTTGTGTAGCAGCTGTCCAGCATCCTGTTTTTGGAGTCCATTGTGTCTCAGGAACTCCTGTAACTTAGGGTGTGTATTTAGCTGAGTTAAGACCATTTTTTAGTTCATGTATGCATGTAAATGTATTGTATGTAAAATGAGACAAGTATGTGAACATTTGAGTAATGTTTTGGCTATGTAAGTGATGTGGTGCAAAGCTGCCTAAGTGTGAATGATGGGCTGCTTACTTGTAAATTCTGTTTTGCCCACATAAAGTTGTTAAAAGAAAGGGAATATAATTCCTATGTGTAATGGAAATATATGGGATATCATTGGAGTGCTTTCCCCTTGTGAATGAAGTGTTTGCATGGTTTGGAAAAATTGTATGCGCAAAATGGTCCAGAAGTTGCCAAAATTTCGACTATGGACCTAAAGTTTAATACCTCCTTGTGTAGAATGAATCTTGGTATGAAACTTTGACCACACCTAGAGGACATATATAGGATTAACTGGGATTTTCAATTTCTATAATTGGAGCCCTATAGCCAAAGATATGGCATTGCAAAGTTGGTTGAGTTAAAAATCCCAGTGGGCTATTGATATAAAACAAAATTTCTTGGTTTTTCTATAAGTCTCTACTTGGTAATGGAGAAAATAAAATAGGGGGTATGTGGCTAGAATGATACATTTTATTAGTGGAAGTTACAGGCAGAGTGGCTAGTCACTAGAATTTAATAAGATTGTCTAATGTGTGGTAGCCAAGATTAAGACTTGTGCTAGTGTTTTCTTTCTTTGCTGCCATGGTGTGCATGGAATGTGAATATGTATGTGATGGTTGGACCAATATGCATGTGTTTACATAGTGCCCAAGAGGCCCACTTGGGTATGCACACTAAGGGTAATGTTCTAATGGCCTACAGAACATTACCAATCCTGGGAGTTTAAATGCACAATTTTGGCACCATAATTGGACTACCCCGGAATGGGTAACATGATCTGCCACCAAATTTTCACTATCCTTCTTGTCTTTGATTTCAAGATCGAAATCTTGAAGGAGCAGAATCAAAAAAATTACTCTTGGTGTGGCATCCTACTTGGTGAAGAGGTATTTGATGGCCACATGATTGGTGTGCACTACCACCTTGGATCGCACAATATAAGGCTGAAATTTATCCACCGCAAACATCACTTCTAGCAACTCCTTCTCCGTAGTAGTATAATTTTGTTGAGCTCCATCCAATGTTTTGCTAGCATAGTATATCACTTGGAAAATTTTCTCTCTTCTTTGCCCCAAAATTGCCCCAACGATGAAGTCACTAGCATCACACATGATTATAAAAGGCTAATCCCAATTTGGTGCTACTACTATAAGAGCCTTAACCAACTTGTCCTTCAATATATCAAAAGCTTCAATACAATGCTCATCAAAGATAAATAGAGCATCCTTCTCAAGAAAATTGCAAAGGGGCTTAGTGATTTTGAAACAATCCTTAATAAACCTTCAATAAAACCCGGCATGGCCTAGGAAACTTCTAACTCCCTTCACATTGGTGGGTGGAAATTTTTCAATTGTAACAATTTTTGCATGATCTACCTCCATGCATTCACAAGAAATCTTCTGACCAAGTACTATGCTTTTCCCAATTCAAAGCCAAGTTTGTTTTTTGACATTTTTCAAAACAAGAGCTAGATTATCCAAACATGCATCAAAAGAATCACCAAAGACCAAGAAGTCATCCATAAATACCTCCATGTTCCTAAAGATGGCTATCATACATCATTGAAAGGTTGCCAGTGCATTGCAAAGACCAAAAGGCATCCTCCGAAAGGCATATGTACCACCAAGGACTATTGAAGTTCATTTTCTCTTAATCCTCCGAGGCTATTACAACTTAATTGTACTTAGAGTACCCATCCAAGAAACAATAATAGGCATAGCTGGCCAACCGATCCAATATTTGATCAATGAATGGCAAACGGAAATGATCCTCCTGAGTTGCCTTATTGAGCTTTTGATAATCAAAACAAACCCTCCACTTGGTCACCAATCTTGTAGAAATCCATTCGTTGTTCTCATTGCCCATAACGGTAGTTCCCGCCTTCTTAGGCACCACTTGCACTAGACTAACACATTGAGAGTCCGAAATAAGGTAGATAATGCCAGCCTTGAAAAGATTCAAGATCTCTTCCTTCACTACCTCCTTCATCTTAGGATTTAACCACCTTGAGCTTGGATTAAGGGCTTTTATTCATCCTCCATCAATATCTTGTGCATGAACATGTTGGGGCTTATACAGACTGACCAACCAATTGCAGTCTTGTGCTCCTTCAACACCCTTATCAATTTCTTCTCCTCCAAAGTCGATAATGAAGAAAAAATAATCACCAGAAAGGACTCTCTAAGACTAAGGTAGACGTACTTGAGATCTTTGGGCAATGGCTTCAACTTCAACTTGGGCTCTTCTTAGGTCTCACTAGATAAAAGTTGCTCAAAGCTCACCCATGGAGCTTGTAACTTCCCAGAAGCATCAATGGACTCCCAAGCACTTAGCACTTCATAAAACTCCTCAAATGGATTCTCACAAACACATGTGAAGCCAAGTGACTCCTTGATGAACAAAGAATCCCTTATCTCTCCAATGCAAGAATCAACCACATCCACCATAAAACACTTAGGGATCTCATCATCAATAGACTTCATAGCTTGAGCAAGATTGAAAGTAATCTCTTCATCATTAGCTCTCAAGGTAAGGTTACCTTCTTCCATATCGATGATGGCCTTCCCGATAGGAAGGAAGGGTCTCCCAAGAATGATTGGCATATTTCGGTCCTTTTTCACATCCAACACCACAAAATCCATAGGGAAAATAAATTTGCCGACTTTAACCAAAACGTCCTCCAAAAGATCCTTTGGAAATGTGAGGGATTTATCCGCCAATTGGAGACAAATGGATGAAGGCTACACCTCTCCAAGACCAAGGCTCCTACAAATAGTCAAAGGCACTAAATGAATACTAGCTCCAACATCACATAATGCCTGGTCATAATGAAAAGACCCAATATCCAAAGGAATAATGAAACTCCTTAGGTATTTGAGTTTTTTAGGCATCTTTTATTGAATGATGGCGCTTGCTTCCTCATTCACCAAAATGGGCTTATTGTCAAGGAACTTCCTTGTTTTTTTAGTGATTAACTCCTTGAGAAACTTGGCATATGACGACATTTGGTTTAATGTTTCCAAGAAGTGAATGTTGATCTCCAACTTTTTGAATATTTCAAGAAACTTCTTGAATTGAGTTTCTTCCTTCTTGAGCTTGAACCCTTGAGGATATGGGAGAGTAGGAATGTGCTTAAAAAATTCCTCTTAAGTGGCCATATTTCTTCCCTCATCCTTTGAATGAGCTTCCTCACCACTTGGTAGCACAACTTGAACATCTTCAACATTTTTCTAGGAGGTTGGGTCCTTGAGGAGGAAAATCTTCTTGAGTAGGTGGCTCATTGGGTTGAGTTACTATATTCCTTCCGCTTTTTAGAGTTATACCTTGACAAGACTCCCTTGGATTGATATCCATATCGCTAGGTATAAACTTCCCATTTTTTGAGTTGTCTCATGGAAGTAGCTAGTTGACCACTTGTGTCTCCAAATTCTTAATTGTCACTTGAGTATTAGGTTGCATTGTCTCCATCTCCTATTCGAATGCATTAATCTTTTTGTTGTGACCCCTATCCATTCACTTTACTTCATGCATGAACTCTCCCATCATTCCTTTCATAAAATTCTTTAAAGAGGCATCCAATTCATGTCAGGTTTCCCCTTGTAGTTGCATGGCACCCTTCGGATTTGAATAATTGAATGCCTCATGTTAACGGTTCCTTGGGAAGAAATTTCCCCTTCTTGCTTTGGTAGATAGGGATTCCGATAACCCACAAAATTCACATCTTCCAAATCTTCCACGTCCTCACTAGCCATAGCTTGTTGTACCCTTATCCTATCTTGGTTCTTAGCCAATTTGGATACCATACTAGTGAGTATCGAAAGTGGTGCTTTGAGGGAGATGTCTTTGTCAACTTCATATAAACCACTCCCTTTCCTAGGAGCCCTTTTCTGCTAAGCTCAAGGCTTTTGGTCATATTGTTTAACAATTCAAAGCACTCCTCCACATCCTTTAATAGTAAAAAGCCACCAACTATGGCATCAACTTGCAAATGAGTATTTAAGCTCAAGCCATTGCAGAAGAGGTGGAGTTGATGAGCTTGATCAATATCTTGTATTGGAACCCTCTTTACCCTCCTTTTAAAGCATACCCCTACCTCGACAAGTGATCCCATTCATTTTGTTTAAAGGCCAACAACTCATTCTTAAGCTTAAAGGCTTTTTGAGAGGGGAAGAACCTTCTAATGAATGCATCATATAAATCTTGCCATGTGTGAATCGATTTAGACTCTAAATTCTTAAACCATTCCATAGCTTCATCTACAAGAGAAAAGGGGAAGAACCTCATCCTTTTTGCATCTTCACTCACACCCTCCAAGTCAAATGTGTCGCATAAGTGAACAAACCTCTTAATGTGGTTGTTCAGGTCTTCATTAATAGCTCTACCAAAAGGGTGTGCCTCAACTAGTTGAAGAACATGGCAAGGAATTATGAAAACCCAACCTCAAAGTAGCACCGACCTAATCAGGTTGTCTTGGTCTTCCACCCTTTGAGGTCTAAAGTAGTCAAGTACAGGTCTACCTCTTCTCCTTGCACCATTGCCATTACCTCCTCCATGTCCATTGTCCATAACCTCATCTTCACCATTAAAGTTTATAGGATTTGCATTTCCTTCCCTTCCTAAATTCCTCATGTTATCTCCTAGACTTTTCCTCCATGTAGATGGAATGTGAAGCACTAGAGCCTTCTTCCTCAACCACAACCTTGCTTCTCAAATGAAGTTCCTTTAAGCTCCTCTTAATCTCCAGATTAAGTGGTACCAAATGAGAGCAAAAGCTTCAAGTCATGCACTAGAAGAAACTACAAAGAAAAAGAATAGAACAACTAAATACAAGACAAAGGAACAAGTAGGGAAGACTAACTAACAACTTGAAATCCAAAGTAAAATCAAATCACAATCCCCGACAACGGCACCAAAAACTTTGTTGTGACAACAAGAGTTTATAATTTTTAACCCTTAAACACTCACAAGTGTATGATTCCATTATGTGCAAAGGCAAATAAGGTTGTTGTCCCAAGGGAAAGTGTGAGCCTACCAAGAATTTGAGTCCTAGCCACTCAAGCCAACTAAACTATTAAGGCAAAGAGAATGAATGAAACAAGTAAGTCTTATGAATATGTGAATGAAGAGTAAAGAGCCAAGATGAATTACCCCACTAACTACCTAGTAAACTATAAGATGATAAGCTAACTAAATGCAAATGTTGCTAAGGGTGACTAAACTAAAATGCATAAAGTATGAAGGTTATCTCCCTAAGAATCCACCTTATTACTTGCTATCCAAGTCAAATGAAGCCTTAGGAAAATTACCCCTTGTGTGGTGTGGAGGACCTACGCTCAAAAACCCACTTGCTCAAGCCAAGTCTTTGCACACCTAGAATCAAGCAAGGCATTTCTGAAGCTTATGCTTTAACCCAAGGTGGATTTAGCCCTAGCCTCCTTACAAACACCTAATGAGCTCAAGGATTATCTCTAATCTATAATACGCATTATACTTTATCCTTCATTTCCACCCCTTCTTTTTCTCTCAAGAACTAAGTGGGATTGTGATTTGTGTGAAGTGGCCATTCATCACACATACATTTAGCATAAGAATAAGTAACACAAGATGGGAAAAATCCATGAAAAGAACATCAAATGATCATTAGATATCAAATAACCAAAGTTTCATCCTAGAGAGATACAAGGATTTACTCTATGTCCATTTTATCAACAAACATCAAAACTAAAACCAAACAATCCATGATAGATTCATAAAATAGAAAAGGGGAAGAAGAAACCTAAGATGGATCCTAGTGGCCTAAGTCTCCTTGGCTCCTAGGCTCTGTCTTCAAGCTCCAAGCTTTGCTCCAATGGTGGCTCTCCTAAGAAGTGATGAGAAGAAGAGTATGCAATGCATCCTATGTGGCTCTTCCTTTCTTCTTGATATCCTCTTTCAGAAACCCTATTTTCCCTTGTCTTATGCTCCCAATCCCTTAAAGGATAAAAGGTCTTGCTCCAAGGACAACTTACCAGGTGGGAAGACATGGGGAACCATCAAAATACAAGGTTCAAGTGAAAAGGGGGAAAGTCTAGTGACGCATCACCAGCTGGGTTGAGCACGTTGCCGATGATGCAAAAATTTGCAGAGCATTGATAACGTTGGTGACACGTTGCCAATGCTCTTTCTCTAGCTTGATCCTTACATGTCCAATTTTCATTTTGCTCAATCCCGCTCCATCCTGAGTCATCCACAATGCGATTCCACTTGAAGGAAGATGAAGAAAAACTAATAGAGATGGGGTGAAATGATAGAAATAATGGTCAAAATTGCCAGAAAGTCAACAATTTTGACCGTTATATTAAGCACTTATCAACAACGCACCCTAGCAATGTAAGGTACTTTCATCAAGGCAAAATGAATGGTGGCAAAGAAAGCACCACCATGTTAGAAGGCATCGCTTAAAGAAAACGCGCGAAAGGCTCCCTTCATTACATTGATACTAATGCAAGTTCAGAGTTTGGACCTAAACCTAGCTCAAAGTGTGGCTCAGATGAGTCATTGGTCACTAGTAGGGGTGAAAGTTTTGGGTTTTGGGTTGGGTTCGAGCTAGAACCTGAAATAATTAGACTCTTTTTATAATCCATAAATGACAACCCAAACTAACCTGGTATGGAAAGGGAATCCAAATTGACTCTAATCCAAAAATATCAGGTCAAGGTCGTATTAGGTCAGGTTTACCTGATGTTCTACCATTGGCAACCACTTCCTCTGTTGAGAATAGCGATGGACAGATGATAGGGAGGACAACGGTGCAAAGGGTGACACCTCGATGCATGATGGCGTGAAGGATGGACAATGACATGATGAATGGATGACACAATAGATGACAGCATGAGGGATGGATGATGTGGAGGATGAAGCAAAGGATGGTGTGACGAACGAACGACAGCTTGAAGGATAAAAGACAATGAGATGGATGAAAGAAGTGACAGAAGATGGCACAACGAACGGACAAAGTAGAGGACAGCATGATGGATGGATAGATGCGTGAGGGCAACGGCCGAGGTAGGATAGCAGTAAATAGTGTGAAAGTGTGAGAAGTGATGATGACAAAATAGCACAGGCAGAAAAGGTTGGCTAGCAACTTAGGGATAAATACTTAGTGGGTTTTGGCCTGGGCTTAACTGATAGGGATAATTAATAGGGATTGATAGCCAAAGGACTATCGCCTCTTTCACCCCGTGCCTCCTGCCGAAACAAGGTAACCGGGGAGCTTAATGTCACCCGAAGGAGACACTATCACTGACCTCGGAAGTAGCAAAGTCAAGACGTGTCAAACTCGGGACTTCGGCTAACTCCTCAGGAACTCCAAAAACGTTACCAGCTCCCTCGGGGGACCAAGTGGATCGCCTTCGGAGGTGAAGGTCTAGCTATTCCAAAACAGGAGAAGAGTAGGCCCGAAGGTGGAACCCCCGAGCTAGGGGGCTTCCCGAACTAGTGGTACACCGGCTAAAGAAGGACGCCTGTACCAAGGGATGACCTCACCCAGGGGACCTCGGGAGTACGGCAGGAGCATTTAGGAAGCCTCTGACATGTCATCCGCAGGCGCTACACGCCGCCTGGAACGGCGGTCTGACACGTCCACGCCGTCCAGGTCTTGTCACCACCTGTCTCGGACCAAGGCTTGAGGAGCCTGCAAACAGCCACTTGTCCCCTACGCCCGAAGGTACAGGAAAGATCTGACCGAACACGTGTCATGATCTGAACGGACGGAACACTCCTATAAATACCAGGAAACAAACCCTGGCAAGGGGGACGCTCGAGGACCAGACCCCCTCTTTCTTGAGAAAACACAAACAGGCAAGGCCACTAGAACCTTCAGTGCTCCCCCTTTACCTTCTCAAGGCACTGACTTGGGCGTCGGAGGCTCCTCCCCAGACAAACACTCCGGGGACCTCCTAACCCTCTCTTCTTAAGCTTTTCAGGCATGCTCCTCTGGGAAATCTGGGCTCCAGGCGTTCTCCCTCTCAGGAAGTCCCTCCACAAGTCACAATGTCACTTAATGAGGATGCCTCGGGGCATCATTTGGCGCCGTCTGTGGGAAAGCACTCTGAGGTCGCCGTTGTTGAAACTCGGCGTTCAAAGGACAAGGGACTCCCGAAGTCCCCGTCCGCGCCTGAAGCTCAACCGGCCACTGAGCAAACCCTTCCAGGGACTTCCACGCCGGAGGAAGAGCGTCCTCTGGTCATAACCATGAGTTTCCTGCGTGACTTTCAACGTTCTGTTGTGGCTGAAATGACACAGCAGATAGACTGAAGGTGGCCGCAATAGACTCAGGCCCAAAGGCCTCCCTCGCCAGCACGCCCTCGAGAGAGAAGCCCCAAACCAACCCACCGTAGTTCGGGAAGTGGAGATCCACGTGAGGAGTCTTCAACGGAAAATATGCCCCTCGGGGCACGACTTGCAGAACGAGCCAAGTCCAGGCGACTCGAAGTCCCACATCGAAGGAGCTCGTCGCCTGACGCGAGGTCCCTGTCCCCTCAACGCCGAACTCGCTCCCCGAAGATACGCCGACAATCTCCCTTCCCAGAGGAAGAACCTAGTGCCACGATCCTTGTGGAGAGGATACTAGCAAGACTAGATAGGGTAGAAAAACAGGTAGCTCGCAAGCCCGTCTGGGCCAGGCTGTCTGAAACCTTTTGTGGGGATGAGTCCCCGTTCACTCAAGCCATAGTTGAGGCTGCCATGCCTGGCGACTTCAGAGTACCTCGGCCCGAAACTTATGATGGCCGTACTGATCCACAGACCCATTTGACTAAGTACAGACGCAGCATGATGATGCACGGTGCCGACGACGCTACCTTGTGCAAATGTTTTGAGGTCACCCTCACAGGACCAGCAACTGCGTGGTATAATTCATTAGCTCCAGGAACCATCACAGAATTCCAGGAGTTATCCACGGCCTTCACGCAGCAATTTATTGGAAGTCGGCCAACGGCGAAGATGCCTGTCCAAATGTTCGACATAGCGCAAAGAAATGGAGAAACCATCCGCGACTATGTCGAGAGGTTCAACAGAGAAGCCTTGAGCGTCCCAGACTTTCGGCCCGAAATACGCATTCTCGCCATGACGCGGGGCCTTCGGAGAGACTCACAGCTGTTTTACGAGTTCTCCAAAGACCCCCCGGACACGCTTGGCGAATTTTACCGAAGGGCCGAACAGCACATGACGGCCGAAGAACTGAGAATGGGTGGACCAAAGTCCGATCACACCCGGGCCGAAGGGTCCAACCAGCAAACCCAGTACCCAACCGAACAGGCAGTCCGACCTCGGAGGATGAGGGGAAGGAAACCCCCAATCTTCACACCTCTGAACACCATAAGGACCAACATCCTCATGACAATGGAAAGGCAGGGGACTCAGATTCAGCGACCAAGAGCCATGACCGCTAATAATAAAAAGAACATGAAGAAGTTTTGCCAGTTTCACCGTGACCACGGCCACGACACCGAAGACTGCTTTTAATTGAAGAAGTATATAGAGTCGCTAATAAAACTGGGCCAACTTCGGCGTTATCTGCGGATGCCCTCCCCGAAAGGGAAAAAGGGAAAAAAAAAGGAGGAGGAAGGAAAGGCAGAAGATGAGGACTACGACTCCGACAGGCGGAGGAACCGAAGCCCGAAAAGGCGCCCTCCACCTCCGGCAGGAATAATACAGACAATTACGACGGGGCTCCCGTCCTCGGAAAGAAAGAGGAAGGTCAGAGAAATAGCAGTCATGGAATATCAGAGTCCGACAAAGAAACTGGCCCGCAAGGATGGCTCCGCCGTCATCTTTCCCCACGACGATCCACTGTTGATCATGGCAAGGATAGGAAGCTGGGACGTCAAGAGAGTTTTGCTCGACGATGGATCGAACGCCGACGTCCTGTTTTCGCATTTACTGCCGAACTTGGGCATATCTAGCAGCGACCTCAAGCCCGTCACCTCGCCTACCTTCGGGGTAGGACCATCCGAACTGCCCGTCCTCGGATGGATCGATCTCCCCTTAATGATGAAAGGAACTTCGGTAGATGGGACTGCTGAATTATTTGCCTCCACAATGGCAAGATTCATTGTCATGAATGTCCCTTCATCGTACAACGCCATCCTTGGAAGGCAGACACAGGGAAATCTGCACATTCGCCCTGATGTTAAGTACTTAACGGTCACTTTCGCCACCAAGGATGGAGACGCGGAAATCTTCATCGATCAGAGCGAGGTAAGGAAGGTGTTCGTCAAGGCACGAAAAGCTCCAGCAAGCAACTTCGCGCAAACGATGGAGGCAAAGGCGCCAAAGAAGGGCGAGGCAAAAGATCCCGCGATGACGGAAATAGAAGAAGTGGAACTTGTCCCAGGCCAAAATACCCGAATAGGGAAAAACTTGGCCGAAGGTGATAAGAAAAAACTTGTATCTTTTCTGCTGACAAATAAAGATCTATTTGCCTATTCGCCGAAAGATATGCCGGGGGTAAACCCTGGCATAATACAGCATAGCCTTAAAGTAAGTCCGGAGGTAAAACCTGTCCGGCAAAAGAAACGGAGCATCTCGGTCCACAAAAGTAACTTTGTCAAAACCGAAGTGCAGCGCTTGTTAGACGCTGGTGTCGTCAGGGAGGTCAAATACCCCGAATGGTTAAGCAACGTGGTTATTGCCACAAAAGAAGGAAGCAGTAAGCTCCGGATGTGCATCGACTTCAGAAACTTGAACGATGCTTGCCCAAAAGACTCATACCCCCTCCCACCAATAGACCAATTGGTAGACTCAACTGCCGAATACGGGCTCCTAAGTTTCTTAGACGCCTTCAGTGGGTATCATCAAATAAGGATGGACCCCGAAGATGAGGAGAAAACCGCGTTCATTACCGAGGGAGGAACATACTGTTACGTCAGAATGCCCTTCGGGCTCAAAAACGCAGGAGCCACCTACCAGAGGCTGATGAGCAAGGTCTTTAACGATCAGATAGGGAGAAACATGGAAGTATATGTCGACGATATGATAGTCAAAAGCAAGCTACCTGACGACCACGTCACAGATCTAAAGGAAACTTTCCACCAGCTCAGAGCCTTCGGGATCCGTCTCAATCCCGAAAAGTGCATCTTCGGAGTGACCTCGGGAAAATTCCTTGGGTATATGGTATCAGAAAGAGGCATTGATGCTAACCCAGAAAAAATTAAGGCTCTGCTCGAGTTCCGAACTCCGGCCACAATAAAGGATGTGCAGAGACTCACTGGAAGGATAACCTCTCTTAGCAGGTTTATTTCCAGGTATGGAGACCGGTGTCGACCATTCTTCAAAGTACTCACTAAGGCAACAAAAGAGGAGAACAACCTCGGAAATAATGATCATCCTTGGAATGAAGATTGCCAAAAGGCCTGGGAAGAACTCAAAATCTACTTAGCCAGCCTGCCCACCCTGCGGCAACCTCGCGAGGGAGAGCCCCTCGTGTTATACCTCGCCGTCACAGAAAAAGCTGTGAGCTCGGTCCTCGTGAAAGAAGAGGGGTCGAAGCAATGGCCGGTCTATTATGTAAGCAAATCCCTGCATGGCGCCGAAATCAGGTATCCTTTGTTGCAAAAAGCTATATATGCCTTGGTGCTGGCAGGGAGAAGGCTACGGCCATACTTTCAGGCTCACCCTATCATCGTCCGAAGTAGTCTGCCACTACGGGATATCATGAGGAAGGTTGATCATTCCGGAAGGCTCTCCAAGTGGTGTATAGAGCTTGGCGAACACGACATCACTTATGAACCTCGGAAAGCCATAAAAGCTCAAGCACTGGCAGACTTCATCGCCGAAGTACCCACCACCGAGGATAGCCACCCGGATCCTGGCGAAGGTGAGCCCGAATGGACTTTGTATGTTGATGGAGCCTCGGGGTCCGAACACCAGGGAGCTGGTGTAATCATCAGGGGTCCTGAAGGCCTAGAAGTGATGAAGGCTATCAAGTTCGGCTTTAACGTCACCAACAATATGGCGGAGTATGAAGCCCTCATAGCAGGATTGCGCCTGGCCAGAAAGATTGGCATAAGAAACTTGAAAGCCCACAGCGATTCCCAGCTGGTAGTACGACAAACGGCAGGAGACTACGGGGCAAAGGACCCAACCTTGGCAAAATACCATGAATTGGTGGCAAAACTCATCCGGGAGTTCGACACCGTACGAATCGAAAACGTGCCTCGACGAGATAATACCGAGGCAGATTGCTTGGCAAAATCAAAAGCATGCACCGAGGTGCTAAACCACCCGAGCATCACAGTGCTGAGCATAGCAACTTCGGGAAAAGGCTGGAAAGACCCGATAAAAAGATATCTCGTAGACAATACGCTCCCCGAAGACCCCAGCGAAGCTGCCAAAGTGCGAAGGCGCTCCGGCCGATTCTTCCTAATTGGTGAAGAATTATATCGGCAGGGATATGCAAATCCACTACAGAGGTGTGTTGACGAAAAGGATACTGAAATGATCCTCGAAGAAGTACACACAGGCGCTTGTGGTTCGTACATCGGAACCGACGCCCTTGCAGCAGTAATACTTCGCCAAGGATACTTTTGGCCTACCCTGAGAAGGGACGTTAAGCAGTTCGTCCGGAAATGCGGTAATTGCCAAAGATACGCGAATATCCAGAGGACACCCTTGGAATTGGTAACTTCGGCTGACTATCCTTGGCCCTTCGCAGTCTGGGGCATAGGCCTCATTGGGCCACTCCCAACAGCCCCTAGAGGCGTAAAATTCTGCGTGGTAGCAGTAGACTATTTCTCCAAATGGGTCGAGGCAGAACCATTGGCGACCATCTCGGCAAAAGAGGTGTAGAAGTTCGTATGGAAAAACATTGTATGCAGATTCGGCATACCAAGGGTTCTAGTAGCTGATAATGGGACCCAGTTCATAGACAAAGGATTCCAGGAATTTATCAGTGACCTCGGAACAAAAATGCACTTCGCCCCAGTAGCTCACCCCCAAAGCAATGGGCAGGTAGAAGTATCTAACAGGACCATAAAAGATGGTCTGAAAAAGAGACTGGGGGAAGCAAAAGGGAAATGGCCAGGAGAGCTCCAAAGCGTGTTATGGAGTTACCGAACAACACCCCGAAGAGCCACAGGGGAGACCCCCTTTTCACTCGTCTTCGGTACAGAGGCCATCATCCCAGTCGAAGTCGTGCGACCGTCAGTACGGGTACAAGTATTCGATGAAAATGGGAATGACCTCGGCCTAAGAACCAAGCTTGACCTCGTCGGTGAACACAGGGAAATAGCCGAGCTGAGAAGAAAAGCTTTTCAGCAAAGAATGGCCGCGGCTATAAACTTGCGCGCCAGACCAAAGGGAATAAAGAAAGAAGACCTCGTTCTCCGAAAGGCTGAATTCGGACCCCGAAGGCCATCCCACGGGGTATTTCGTGCGAATTGGGAAGGTCCTTATCTGGTTCGTACCGAAGTACGAAAGGGGGTGTACAAACTCGGCGATGCCGAAGGCGTGGAATTAAAAAATACTTGGCATTCGGATGCCTTGAAAAAATTCTATGCTTAGGATCTCGCGGGAAAGTTGTATTGTACAAATTAGAAAAATATTCTAAGTACAAAAGTTTCTTAGAAAAATTCTTAAGTATAAGTTATACAAGCCAGAATTCCGTGAAGGCGATCGCCGTAATAAGCGCAGATTTGATTTTCCAAAGTCTCTTGAGCGAATATGTTCGGGACAACAGGAAATGAAAAATCTCACAAAAAAGACTTAGCCAAAAAAGAATCTTCATTAAGGACGGATCTGCTTACAGAGAAGAAAGATTGCCAGAAGAAGAAGTACAAAAAAGAAGGAAAAGAAGGCAAAGGGCCCTAAAACAAACTAAGGGATCTCGGCGTCCCGAGAGCCGCCAGCTCCTGCGTCCTTCTCCACTATCTTTGGCGCCGGGAGCGAAAGGGGCAAGTTCAAGTGTTCAATCTTTGACCAAGCCCACCGAGGTCCCTCGGGAATGTTTAAGGCCTTCAAGAAAGAAAGGTCCAGATCTGGAAACTCCTGCAGGACCTGGTGCCGAACAAGGCAGAAGCCGTCCTGAAAACCGACTTTGGTCATCTGGTCGGACTTATCTTTCTCGGCACTAAGGGCGTCAAGGTCCTTCTCCAGATCCACGACCTTCTTCTTCAATGCCTTCATCTTCTTCTTCTCCGGCTCCTTCTTCAAAGCATCGACCTCGGCTTGAAGCGCGGCCTTCTCAGCAAGCGCCTTCGCCAGGAGAACCTCAGACTCTGACTTCTCCTTTTGATAGGCTTCATTCGCTGAAATCAGCTCCGCCACCTGGGAGCCGAGGTCAGAAATCTTCTGGGAGGATTCCTTCACAAGTTCTTCTTTTTCCTTTAAGAACCCCTCCCGAACGGTGGCGATCTCCTTCTCTGCAGCTTGAGCCAGCTGCGTGTTCTGGGCAGCTAATTCCGAGCACGTGGCCTTAGTTTTTTCTATAACCTCTAAGGCCGAGGCTCGGAACGCTGTCTGCCTCGCCACCCGAACTCTGAGGAAACCAGCGTACCCCAGCAGCTGCAAAGAAAGAGAGGCAAAGTCAGTAAGACAAAAGAGAAAAAGAGAAAGCCAAGCACTTGGAAAAAATCCAAAGGAAAAAAGAAAGAAAGAAAGGCGCAAAACATACCTGGGCAGCGTGCTCGGAAAGTTTCGCGGCCAGGGAATCATCGCCCGGGTGAGCCTCCGCAATAGCCCTGAAGGAGGCTTCAGTAAGCATCCCCTTCGAGATCTCTTTAGCCATTTGCTGGCAGTCTCCGGAGTACAAATTCATGTCCTCCGTAAACGACCAGAAAGGCTCCTTCGGGATCTTTCCCTTCGGGATACGGGTATCCCGAAGGGCTCGCTTCCGGGCGTGCTCGGCTGCCCAACCCGGAGTAAGTAACTCCCCTGCACGGCAAAACAAGAAGCTGGTCAGGGCAAGTGAATTTCGAAATTTAAAAAAGTAAAGGCATCACAGTTTGTCTGAGAAAGCAAACCTGGAGGCACCTCGGTGACATCGTCGTCCGAGCCCTGAGTCCCCTCGGCAGAAATTTCCTTGCCTTTGCTCTTACGGCGCTCCTCGGCAGAAGGGGCTTCTACCAAAGCATCCAGAAGAGTCGCCGAACGAGTGGGACTCTGAGCAGTGAGGTCGGCAGCGACCTCGGCCGGCGGGACAGTAGCAGCCTCGGGCTCTTCGCCCGCCTCCTCGGAAATCTCTGGAAGAGGAGGAGGCGCATCCTTCTTCGCCCGTTTGGCCACAGATGGCCCAGCCCCAGACGATTTCCGCCTTCGGGAGACGGCCTTCTTCGTCTGTTCGCCCTTCTCGGCTTGACCGAGAAAAAGGGACTTGTAATAGGCAGCAGTGTCGTCGCCCATCTCTGAAAAAGAAAGAAGACATCAGCGTGAGTCCAAGGTGAAATTATAACAGAGGGATTCGGAGATAACTTACGCTCGTAAAAAGTTTCGTAAGTAGTTTCCTCCCGAAGGAGTTGCACCAGCCAGGAATCCTTCCCGGCGATGTCAGGAGCCGGCATTCCGAGGTCGGTCTTGTGCTCCTTCACTACCCCTAACTCCCGAAGAACCTCCTCGGTCATCAGCTTCCAATTGATGGGGAAGGGGTAGAGGGAGCGCGAAGGGACCTCGGAACCCCAGTCGGAGACGGCGCGGATACGTTTGTCGAAATCCGCGAATATGGGAGCCAACTCGGGAGTCAGCATTATCCTCGGATCTACGACGTCCATCTCCAGCCTTCCCCGAGCCCACTTGGTCGGAACGTGCGACCAGGCCTCCTCCATCTTCAGAAAGAAAAATTTTTGTTGCCACCCTCGCCAGCTGTCCTTGGTGGCAAAAGTAAACATATATTTTTTGCTCCCTGATCCCCGAGGTAGCATGAAGTAAAAGCCACCCTTCGGGACCACGAAGAGCTTATAGTACTGCATAAAGATGATGAAGTGGGGTTCTATTTTGAAAACGCCACACATACAGAGGAAGGCGTTAAAGTAGCAGTACGAGTTCGGCGGAAGCTGATTTACGGCAATGCCATGGAATTGGCAAAAGTCGCAAATCATCTTCGGAGGAGGATACCGAAGTCCGGCCTTCAGTTGAGCTCGGAAAACGGTAACCTCGTCGCCACGGTTCGAAAAGCTAAATTGGTCCGAACGTGGCAACCGGGTAACGGCGTACGAGGGAAGGAAGAACTTGGTCTTCCATTTTTCTAATTTTTTAGGGGTGGTGCAGCAAGGATGAGACAAAAGGGGTTGCCAGCTCTCGGGAACAGGCATGGTTGGCTGAAAAACGATTTCGGAAAAAGGCCAAAAACAACTTCGGCAAAGCTTGAAAAGCAAAAGGCTCTGAAAGTTAAAACCCACCAAATGTTTTGCCGAAATCTGGATTTGAAGACGCCGTCGCGAAAGGTTGCCGGAAAACACCCCGTTAAAAAGGATCGCCGGAAAAAGCGGGAGAAAACGTGAAAGCAGTTGAGAGCAAAAACAGAAGCAAAAGAGGGTTATGGCGGAACAGGAGTATATATAGGCCGAGAGGCGAAGGCGAACCGGCGTCATAACTACTCCGCGAAGGCGAACAGTCGCCATAATTGCTCAGAGCGCATGAAAAGACGTGCCTGCTTTATCCGATATAGTTCCTACCAATAGCAGGCTGCCACGTGTCAGCCATTGCGCCAAAGGGGGGTCACGCCTTCTGACACTCCTACACCTGGGCGCGCCGCTCTAGACTGACACGTCTGGTTACGAGACGCGACGTGGCGCAGATCTACAAAAAGAGAGAGGTAGGTTACCTCGAAGACACCAAGAGACAGGTTATGACCGAACAAGCCGGTGTCTTCAGACAAGAGGTCCATCCTCGGCAAAATTGTTATAACCAAGGCCCTGAAAGACTGTATTCAAAAGCTGATAAACCGAAGTATCTACTTCGGCTTTCCAAAGGGGGGCTTGTGATAGCCGAAGGACTATCGCCTCTCTCACCCCGTGCCTCCTGCCGAAAACAAGGTAACCGGAGAGCTTAATGTCACCCGAAGGAGACACTATCACTGACCTCGGAAGTAGCAAAGTCAAGACGTGTCGAACTCGGGACTTCGGCTAATACCTCAGGAACTCCAAAAACGTTACCAGCTCCCTCGGGGGACCAAGTGGATCGCCTTCGGAGGCGAAGGTCTAGCTATTCCAAAACGGGAGAATAGTTGGCCCGAAGGTGGAACCCCCGAGCTAGGGGGCTTCCCGAACTAGTGGTACACCGGCTAAAGAAGGACGTCCGTACCAAGGGATGACCTCACCCAGGGGACCTCGGGAGTACGGCAGGAGCATTTAAGGAGCCTCTGACATGTCATCCGCAGGCGCTACACGCCGCCTGGAACGGCGGTCTGACACGTCCACGCCGTCCAGGTCTTGTCACGACCTGTCTCGGACCAAGGCTCGAGGAGCCTGCAAACAGCCACTTGTCCCCTACGCCCGAAGGTACAGGAAAGATCTGACCGAACACGTGTCATGATCTGAACGGACTAAACACTCCTATAAATACCAGGAAACAAACCCTGGCAAGGGGGACGCTCCAGGACCAAACCCCCTTTTTCTTTGAGAAAACACGAACAGGCAAGGCCACTAGAACCTTTAGTGCTCCCCCTTTACCTTCTCAAGACACTGACTTGGGCGTCGGAGGCTCCTCCCCGGAAAAACACTCCGGGGACCTCCTAACCCTCTCTTCTGAGCTTTTCAGGCACGCTCCTCTGGGAAATCTGGGCTCCAGGCGTTCTCCCTCTCAGGAAGTCCCTCCAGAAGTCACAATGTCACTTAACGAGGATGCCTCGGGGCATCATTGGTTCATGATATTTTATGTTTGTTTGTTATTTTGTTTCTGCTTAACGTAATAAACATAATTACAACCCTAGAATAATGATATTCTTAAACGTCCCTGGTCTAGTATTATTGTGGAGCCGGTTACAATAATACATAACGACTAGCATATGTGGAGACTAATATGAGATATGTATTCTATGTTAGTTTTGTGTCCAAAAGCCAATCATGAGATGATTGTATTTTTTCACATTGAGTCATGATATTTTATTAAGGCATTAATCCAGACAATTATGTTTGTTGTTTTGTTTCTGCGTAACTTAACAAACATAATCGTAACCCTAGAATAATGATATTCTTAAACGTCCCTGGTCTAGTATTATTGTGGAGCGGGATGCAATAATACATAATGACTAGCATATATGGAGACTAATATGAGATATGTAGTCTACATATGGGTACAAGTTGGAGAACTTGTGAACTGGACCGACCCACCATGAGAACACTACATGGATCGTTATATGAGTGTCATAAGTGATTCTCAAAGTGATCATGGTATATGTAGTCCTTCGACCTAAGATCATCAAGGTTCCCTACATGTGAGTCACATACTTTGATAATTCCCTTTGTTGCTCGTAACTGAGTGAACTTGAAGGAGGTCATTGGGTATGTCACATATCATGCGGAGGGATTTGTTTGATCAAGATCGGATTTGTCCCTCCTATGTAACGGGAGTGATATCTTCGGGCCCCTTGATAGAGTGAGACTTAGAAAATGCATGGCCATGCTCGGATGAGTTGATATACAATATCAATGTCATCAGCTTAAGATAGTCTACTCGGTAATCAAGAAACCAAAGATTGGGCTATACGAGAGTGACACATTCCATGTCTCGTGCTTAGTGTTGATATCTTGGACAAAGGGACAATGACATATATCGGTGATGATCATAAAGGTTTAGTCGAATCACCGGCAATCTTGTCACTTGGGTAGTAATGATGTGTTGCTAGACACCGCTCATTGCTTATGATCATAAATGTGATTTATGATCATTGCCAACGTGGCAAGAGCCTATTGGGTCGCACACATAGAGCTATTTGGATTATTAGAGTGCATGGGCTATTTATTTGGGTTATGGTTTCACTTCAATTTCGTATTAATAGTGGGCCTAAGAGTTGAGCCATTATTAAGCCCGAAATTAAATCCTAATTGGATTAGGGCTTTGAAACCCAGCCTGGAAGTTGAGTCTCACAATAAATACAACTTTTATGTGAGAAATTCACAGGTCTCCTTGCCCTAGCCTCCAAAAAGGACAGCCGCACTCTTCTCTTGCAATTCCTTGGAGGACGCAAGCTAGCACTGTGAGCGCAAGAGAAACGGATCTACCGGGACGTCGTGGAAGCATGGTTATCCCGAGAGGCTCGTGTGGATACCATAGAGAGCCTGAACACGCCAACTGTTCAGGTTTTGTGATTCAACTCTATAGTTGAGTGAGAGATCTCAATCGAAAATTAGGTATGAAATTTTTCAAACACCCGGTTTACCCCGTTTCACTTGGATCCTGGAGGGTTTCGGTTAAATTCCGCTGCGCTGTTTGGCTCCCGAAACCCATCAGTGTATCAGAGCTACTGGTGAAACCCTAAATCGGGATTGACTGTTGAATCACATGATGCTATGTGTTCGATTGGTTTTTGGCCATGGTTAATTAGATTGATTCATGATGCATGAAACCGGAATTCGTAATGAACATATGTGATATATGAAGAAACGACACAAATTGGTTAATGAGATTAACCCGAAATTGATAGGTATGAGATACCTACACGGATTAGGATTCTTGCAAAAGTTGCAAAAACCCTAGCTTTGTTCGGATTCGGCTTGTTCGAGCACCGAAAGTAAGGTATTTTTGGTGGCTCGAATAGAGGAGTCTCGGGTGCCTACTTTCTCGAAATAGAAGATTTCGGGCTAAGCAATTGTAAGACCGGCCAGTGGGACCGCCGTATGCGAAGCGCCACATAAATAAAAACTGGTTATTCAACGCACTAAAATTGGCATGCATCTTTGTTGAATGAGATTTGACATGATATGCTGATTGGTGTTTGAAGCATGGTGCATGGTTATAGCCCTTGATTGGTTGTACTTGTAAATACGGCCTGCGAGTCGTGCCTTCTCTTGTTACTCTTATTGTACATTCTCTTCTCACCTTACTCCCCTCAAATGTAACTCGAGGTTTCTATTATTGATGTAATGGTGCATTATGGGATCATCCAAGGTGGTTTGTCTAAGGATCATCCAATGAGGTATGTCCAAGGAGATGACAACAAAAGGGCAGCCAAGAAAGGAAAAGAAGGAGCTTATGAAGACTCTTTTCTTTTCTTAGGCTTTTATGATATTCTCATTGGCTTGAGAATATCACATAGTTTGGGCTATAACCATGTCACGTTTATTTTCTTGTAAGCATGAGATGCATGTTTTATATTTGTATGTGATGCATGTATAAAACAACCGGAGATAACAAATTGGTGAGATCAAAAGAAAAATCCCTCAAAAAAATATTAAGTCATAAATGTGATGCCTTCCAAATGTTGGCACTCGTCAAGACTTTGATCAACATTAGGTGGGTTTGCCAAAGCAAAGCACCTATGTTCATCTTAGTAAGGCGCGATGGGATAATAGTGATATCCAAATTGCTAACTTTGGGTCTGACTTAACTAAGTCATCCTAATAGGATTAGGGACTTAGAGGCATAGAGTTGGGCTTAAGCTCATGAGATGAGCTTGGACAAGTGTTGTTCACCCAATTATCCAAGAGTTGCATAGGATGCAATTGGCAAAGAGTTGCCTACCTAAATAACTGTAACTTGAGAGACAAGCCAAAGCTGACTCAGGTTATGGTCAAATATGGATCTTGGCCCACTAGAATACCTTAGCGCCGAGGTGTTCCGAAATAATATCGAGGGTTATTATTTTGAGGAAAATAGTGGGAGTATCGTTTAATAAAAGTCCTTATTAAATGAATTAAAATACATGACTCTTACACTGCATATTTATATTACTGTTGTAGATAACCATGGTACAAAACACATCGACACTTTCATTGCGATCAATCCTTGAGAAGTAAAAACTAAATGGGACCAACTTTCTCAAATGGTACCGAAACTTGAGGATAGTCCTCAAGCAAGAGAGAAAGGCTTATGTCCTAGAGCAGAGCCATTCCGAATGAGCCTGCTGCCAACTGCTCCAAGAGCTAGAAAAGGTATGCTCACAAGAGGCATTCTGATGATATTTGGATGTTGCATGCCTCATGCTTATTACCATGGAATCTGAGCTTCAGAAGCAACATGAGAACATGGGGGCATTCGATATGATCGAACATCTCAAAATGCTTTTCCAAGAGCAAGCTAGGCATGAGAGGTTTGAGACCTCTAAGGCATTGTTTCAGTGCAAGATGTCTGAGGGAAGTCCCGTGGGTCCTCATGTGCTCAAGATGATTGGGTACATTGAGAATCTTGAGAATTTGGGATTTGCTCTTCAGAAAGAGTTGGCTATTGATGTAGTCTTGCAATTGTTGCCTGAAAGCTACAATCAGTTCATCATGAACTATAACATGAACGACCTTGACAAGTCCCTTCCTGAATTGCTCAACATGTTGAGAACTGCTGAGCAAAACCTTAAGAAGGCTAAGCCCATTTTGATGGTTCAGAAGGGCAAGAGAAAGGGAAAAGCCAACAAGAAGAAGGATAAAGCTAATGGAAAGTCCAATGCTAGTTCTTCTTCAGCTGCACTGAAACCAAAGGGTGGTGTGGCAAAGGAAGGGGAGTGCTTCCATTGTAAGCAACCTGGACACTGGAAGCACAACTTCAAGCTCTATCTTGAAGAACTCGACAAGGAGAAAAGGAAGTAAGACTTCCACTTCAGGTAGTTTTTTGTTATAGAGGCTAATTTTTCTATTTCCTCATCTTGGGTATTTGGATACTAGATGTGGATCTCACACTTGTGCAAATGTGCAGGATCTAAGTACCAAGTAGAAGATTGGCCCAGGGTGAAGTGGACCTACGTGTTTGAAATGGAGCAGGGGTTGCTGCCTTAGCCGTAGAGACTTATGTTCTCACTTTACCTAATGGATTAGTTTTAGAATTAGACAATTGCTATTTTATGCTTACTATTAGTAGAATTTGATTTCTGTTTCTTGTTTTGACAAGAAAGGTTTTTCATTTGATACTAAAGGACAAATTTTGTTCTATTTATTTGAATGAAATCTTTTATGGTAGTGACTCAACTTAACAAAATGGGTTGTATGGTAAAGACCTCGCAGATCCAATTCTAACTATTGTGAATATCAAGAAGGTCAGATTAAATTATTCGAACTCAACCTATCTCATGGCAATATCGTTTGGGCCATATAAATGAGACTCACATATCCAAGCTCCATAAGGATGGACTCTTGGACTCATTTGATTTTGAATCATATGAGACATGTGAGTCATGTTTGTTGGGCAAGATGACCAAAGCCCCATTCACAGGGCAAAGTGAAAGGGCTAATGACTTACTAGGACTCATACATAGTGATGTATGTGGCCCTATGTCTACACAAGCTAGAGGAGGTTTCCAATACTTCATTACTTTCACTGATGACTTCAGCAGATATGGCTATGTGTATCTTATGAGACACAAGTTCAGAATCCTTTGAAAAGTTCAAAGAATTCAA
>SMDT01002248.1:0-45787 GCA_005392925.1 Aquilaria sinensis | reverse complement strand
TCCTTCCAGTATGAGATAGGAGAAAAGCCTTACACCTTTCTAACTTTTGTTTTACTTTTTCCAATAAGAAGTGGAATTGTTTCATCTTTTTCTAACTTACAACCCAACGAAAGCAAAGATATCTATTTAATTTAAGATAAGCTTGAGTTCCTATCAACTTTGAGATTTTTCCTGACTGCACCCTTACAGTTGCTGTTAAAAAAGAGCGACATCTTCCTCAAATTAACCATTTAGCCTAAGGCATTCTCGTAAAGCTTTGACAAAGGCAACACGTGCTTTACATCATCTTGTTTAGCATGAAGGAAAAAGATGCTATCATCTGTAAATAATAAATGTGGAACTTGAGGACTGAACTTGATTATCACCACACCTTTGATAACCTATTGTTGTTCAGCATGTTGGAGAAAGGAAGATCTCCCTGCCTGAGGCCTCTGGCCTTTGGAACTGTCCATTGGTTTTCCATTCACTAAAATTGAAAATGAAGTTGGTTTAATGTATTGTATCATCAAATTAATCCATTTGAATGAAACGCCATCTAGGTCATAATGGCATGAAGGAAAGGCCATTCAAGCCTGTTATAACCTTTTTACATATCTAACTTAACTACTAATACTTAGACCCTGTTACCATAATGTTTATTGATGATGTGACAATTCTCCAGCACCGCTAGCATGTTATTTGTTAACAATATTTTGGGGACAAAAGTACTCTAGTTATCTAAGATTAAAGAGTGTAGTATTAGCTTTAGATGGTTCGCTAAGACTTTAACACCAATTTGCATATCACGTTACATAAACTAATTGGTCAGAAATCTTTCATTGTCTTTGGGGCATTAGCCTTTGGAAAAAGAATAATATGGCTATTATTCAGAGCTTTTGGCAATACACCACCATCCAAAATGTCCAATACTTTTGGAATAAAATAGGTGGGAATCAGTCTAGTCTTGGTGACATTGTAGGAAACATTTGAAAAAGAGTAATACATACCTCCTTTAGTACAAATGGTTTAAGAAGTTGATCGTTCATGTTGTCTGACACTGAGGGGTTGATTAAAGAAGCTACCAGGTGAATATCTAGCAATTATAAGGCCTAAAAAAAATTAAAACAAATAGTCGAGAGCACTTCCTTCTCTATTTCCCTCTAGTCATGCATAATCATGCCATCTTCTTGTTGTAGAGAATGAATATAATTTTTATGTTTATGTCTAGAAGCAACTTAATGATAGAACTTTGTGTTGCGGTCATTGTCTTTTAGCCAAACAACCTTTTCTCTATGACTCCACAACTTCTCCTTTTTCAAGTATACAACATTTAACTCATCCTCCATTTTTCCATTGACTACTAGCTCCCCCCTAAGCCAGATCCAACGTCGTCCTCTCTAATAGATTTTCTAGCACTCTAATGATTGCCCCTAGCCCTTGTTTAATGTTCTTTATATTTTCCAACAAAGAGAGGTTGTTTCTTAAACACGCATATTGGTGAAGAATATCCACATTTTGGATCCATTGTTTACATAGACTTAAATCTCCATATCTGCTTGTAGAACAAATCTGGTTTACCTAATAAATATATTATGACTCTGTAGTAGTCTGAAGAAGTAATAGGTAAATGTTGAACATAAGCCCTAGGAAATTAAATTTTCTAAGATATTGAGCCTAGGCCTTTTTCTAGTCTTTCATGCACTAGAAACCCCACCAAAACAAACATGAATTCATGTAAAATTAGCACCATGATAGTGAAGTTCAATAAGTCTGACATCCTCAACCACTTCCCTAAATGCCTCAATTTTGCCCTTGGAGGCCTGCAATCGGCCTCTTTTTTTTTTTTCCTCTCTCTAGAGGAATTCATTGATGTCTCCCACCACTTCTCATGGAAGTGCAACTTATGTGGCCAATTGGACATAATTGTGATGCCCTTCAGCATCTTCGTCTTGCGACATGGTGAATTCCGAGGGAGCTTCCGAGGAGGGAGAACGTCTGACGGAGAGGTTCCCCAGGTGGGAAAGTACCTGAAAGACTAAAAAAAAAAAGGGGTTAGGAGGTCCCCGGGATGATTTTCCGGGGAGGAGCCTCCGATGCCCAAGTCAGTTTCCTGAGAAGGTGAAAGGGGACACTTAGGAAGTTTTGCGGTCTTGCCTGTTTGTGTTTTTTCAGGAGAGAGGAGTCCCATCCCTTGCCAGGACGTGTTCCTGTGTATTTATAGGGAAGCCTGGCCCGTTTAGATCATGACACGTGTTCGGTCAGATCTTTTCTGTACCTTCAGACGTAGGGGACAAGTAGCCAGTGGCAGGCTCCTTGCGCCTTGAACCGAGTCAAGTCGTGACAAGACCCGGACGGCTTCGGCGCGTCAGGCCGCCGTTTCAGGCAGCGTATGGGCGACCTGTCAGAGGCTCCTTAAATGCTCATTAAATGCTCATGCCGTACTCCTGAGGTCCTTTGGGCGAGGTCATCTTTTGGTACGGACGCCTTTCTTCGGGAATCACGTTGGTGGCTCGGGGAGTTCTCTAGCTCGGGAGTTCCGCCTTCGGGGAGAATCTCTCCTGCTTTCAGTAGCTGGTTCTTTTCTCCCGAAGGCGATATGTTCGGTTCCCCGAGAGAGTCAGCGACACATTTAGATAACCTGGCGTTTCAGCCGAAGTGCTTACTTCGTCATGCTCGATTTCGCTTCTGCCGAGGTCTGTGGCAATGCTTCTTTCTGAGCTACGTCAGGCTCCCCGGACAAACCTTCGGGGAAATTCATACTGGGGGAGGCGATAGCCTTTTGGCTATCACAGGCCCCCCCTCGAAAAAGCCGAAGTGGAGACTTCGGTTTGTTCACTTCCTGAGGGCCCCTCTTTGGGCCTTGAGTGCAGTACTTGTTCCGAAGACGGACCTTCCGTCCGAAGACGTAGGCTTTTCTTCCATAGCCTGTCTGTTGGTGTCTTCGAAGTAACCTGCTTTCCAGCTTTTTAGGCCTTCCTCGAAGAAGCCGAAGTGGAGACTTCGGTTCACTGTCTTTCCGAGGATGCTTCTCGGGAGTTTCTAGCGAGTGTAACCTGTGTCGAAGATACACCTTTTTGTCCGAAGATACGGACTGTTCGGCCATAGCCTGTCTTTTGGTGTCCTCGAGGTAACCCACTTCTTTACTTTTGTAGGTTAGTGAAACATCGTGTCTTGTAACCAGACGTGTCAGTCTGGAGCGGCGCGACGTATGTCAGAGGGCGTGTTCCTCTTTTGGTGTGATGGCTGACACGTGTCAGCTTTTTGTTGGCTGGGGTTGCATCGGTTACCGCGGGCGCGCCTTTTTAGGTGCAGAAGGGCAGTTATGGCGGTGTTTCGCCTTCGCAGAGTACTTATGACGCCGGTCCGCCTACCCTCCTCGGCCTATATATATGCTCATTCTGTCATTTGTCTCTTTTGCTTTTGCTTTTGCTCTGGTTTTCCTTCTGCTCTCTTCTGCTTTTCACGGCGGTTCTTTCACCTGAGCTTTTTTCCGGTCATCTTTCACGACGGCGTCTTCACACCTAGATTACGGCAAAAGATTTGGTGGGTTTTGATTTCTAGAACTCTTTGTTTTTCAAAGTTTGCCCGAAGTCCATTTTTGCCTTTTCCGAACTCGTTTTTCAGCCAAAAATGCCGATTCCTGAAAGTTGGAAGCCTCTTCTTTCTCACCCTTGTTGCACCACTCCTGCAAAGTTAATGAAGTGGAAGAAAAAAATTTTCCTTCCTTTGTACGCTGTTACGAGGTTGCCACGTCCTGACCATTACAGCTTTTCAAACCATAGTAACGAGATCACCGTTTTCGGAGCTCAACTGAAAGCCGGACTTCGGTTCCCCCCTCTAAGTTGATTTGCGACTTTTGCCAATTTCATGGCATTGCCGTAAATCAACTTCCTCCGAACTCGTACTGCTATTTCAACGCCTTCCTCTGTATGTGTGGCGTTTTCAAAATAGAACCCCACTTCGTCATTTTTATGCAGTACTACAAGCTCTACGTGGTCCCGAAGGGTGGCTTTTACTTCATGCTACCTCGGGGATCCGGGAGCAAAAAGTATATGCTCACCTTCGCCACTAAGGATAACTGGCGAGGGTGGCAGAAAAAGTTTTTCTTTCTGAAGATGGAGGAGGCCTGGTCGCATGTTCCGACCAAGTGGGCTCATGGACGGTTGGAGGACGATGTCGTAGATCCGAGGATACTGTTGACTCCCGAGTTGGTCTCCGTATTCACGGATTTCGACGGACGTATCCGAGCCGTCGCCGACTGGGGTCCCGAGGTCCCGTCGCACCCTTTTTACCCCTTCCCCATCAATTGGAGGTTGATGACCGAGGAGGTCTTTCGGGAGCTCGGGGTGGTAAAGGAGCACAAGACAGACCTCGGGATGCCGGCTCCTGCCATCGCCGGGAAGGACTCCTGGCTAGTGCAACTCCTTCGGGAGGAAGTTTCTTTTGAAACTTTTTGTGAGAGTAAGTTACTTTCTAATCTCCTTGTTACAACTTCGTTCCGGACTCACATTGATGTCTTTCTTCCTTTGGAGAAATGGGCGAGGACACTGCTGCCTTCTACAAAGCCCTTTTCACCGGTCAGCCTGCGAAGGGTGAGCAGACGAAGAAAGCTGCCTCCCGAAGACGGAAAACGTCCGGGGCTGGGCCGTCTGTTTCCAAACGGGCGAAGAAGGATGTGCCCCCCCTCTTCCAGAGATTTCCGAAGAGGTGGGCGAGGAGCCTGAGGCTGCTACTGTCCCTCAGTCCGAGGTTGGTGCTAAGGTCCCTCCTCAAAGTCCTACCCCGTCGCAGGCTCTTCTGGGCGCCGTGGTAGAGGCCCCATCTGCCGAAGAGCGGCGCCGAAGAAAAGGCAAGGTGATTTCTGCCGAAGAGGATCGAGCTTCCGACGACGACGTCGTCAAGGTGCAAGCAGGTTTGTTCTTCTAACAAACTGTGGTGCTCCTCTTTTTGATGATCTTTGAGGTTTTCTTGCCCTGACCAATTTTCTGTTTTGTCGTGCAGAAGAGTCGCTCACTCCGGGTTGGGTAGCTGAGCATGCAAAGAGGAGAGCCCTTCGGGACGCCCGCATCCCGAAGGGAAAAGTCCCGAAGGAGCCTTTCTGGACGTTTACGGAGGACATGAATTTGTACTCTGGAGACTGCTAGCAAATGGCTACAGAGATCTCGAAAGGGGTCCTCACCGATGCCTCCTTCAAGGCCATTGCCACGGCTCACCCGGGCGACGATTCTCTCGCCGCGAAGCTTTCCGAACACGCCGCCCAGGTATACTTTGCGTCTATCTTTCTCCCTTGAATTTTTTTTCTAAGTGTTTGGTTTTCTCTTTGTCTTGATGACCTCGCCTTTATCCTTTTGCAGCTTCTGGGATACACCGGCTTTCTCCGAGTTTGGGTGGCGAGGCAGACGGAGTTCCGAGATAAGGCCTTAAAAGCCATAGAAAAAACTAAGGCCATGTGCTCGGAATTAGCTGTCAAGAACCTGCAGCTGGCTCAAGCTGCGAAGAAGGAAGTTGCCACCCTTCGGGATGAGTTCCAGAAAGAAAAAGAGGAACTTTTGAGGGACTCCTCCCAGAAAATTTCTGACCTCGGCTCCCAAATGGCGGAGCTGATCTCGGAAAATGAGGCGCATCAGAAAGAGAAGTCAGAGGCTGAAAGGCTCCTGGCGAAGGCGCTTGCTGAGAAGGCTGCGCTCCAAGCCGAGGTCGATGCTATGAAGAAGGAGACGGAAAAGAAGAGAGTGAAGGAGCTGAAGAAGAAGGTCTAAGATTTGAAGAAGGACTTCGAGGAGCTTGAGGTCGAGAAGGACAAGTCTGACCAGATGACCAAGGTTGGTTTTCAGGACAGGTTCTGTCTTGTTCGGCACCAAGTCCTTTAGAGGTTCCCAGATCTGGACCTCTCTTTCCTGGCGGCCCTGGACATTCCCGAGGGACCTCGGTGGTCCTGGTCTAAGATTGATCATCTGAACCTGCCTCCTTCTATTCCGGCGCCGAAGGTGGTGCAAAAGGACGCAGGAGCCGAAGACTCCCGGGACGCCGAGAACCCTTAGTTTGTTCTAGGGCCCTTTTTCTTCTTTCTCTTCTTTTTTGTACTTCTTCTTCTGGCTATCTTTTTTGTAAGCACACTTATCTCAATAAAGACCTTGAAAATTTGGCTAAATCTTTTTGTGAGATTCTTTGTTTCCCTTTGCCCCGAACTTTATTCGCTCAAGAGACTTCGGAAAACTTTGTCTGTGCTTATCATGGTGACCTCTTTCGCGAAATCCTGATTTGTTCAACTTATGCCCAAAAATTTTGGCTAAGTCTTTCGCCAGATTTTCTCTGTTGTCCCGAACACGTTTGCTCAAGAGACTTCGGAAAATAATACCTTCGCTTATTTTAGCCGGCCACCTTTGCAGAATTCGCACCACTCATGCTTAGGACTTTTTGGCTAAGAAACTTTTTATGCTTTAGAGAAAATTTTTCTTTCTTTGTACAGCACGGTCTTCTTCGCCGAGATTCTAAGCATAGAATTTTCTCAAGGCGTCCGAATGCCATGTATTTTTTAATTCTACGCCTTCGGAATCGCCGAGCTTGTAGACCCCTTTTCGTACTTCGGCAAGAACCAGGTAAGGGCCTTCCCAGTTGGCGCGAAGTACTCCGTGGGATGGCTTTCGAGGTGCGAATTCATTCTTTCGGAGAACGAGGTCTCCTCTCTTTATTCCTTTTGGCCTGGCGCGCAAGTTTATAGCCGCGGCCACTCTTTGCTGAAAAGCTTTTCTTCTTAGTTCGGCTATTTCTCTATGTTCGCCGATGAGGTCGAGCTTGGTTCTCAGGCTGAGATCATTCCCACTTTCATCAAAAACTTGCACTCGAATTGATGGTTGCACTACCTCGATTGGGATGATGGCTTCTGTACCGAAGATGAGTGAAAAAGGCGTTTCCCTTGTGGCTCTTCGGGGAGTTGTTCGGTAGCTCCACAGTACACTCTGAAGTTCGCCTGGCCATTTCCCTTTTGCTTCCCCCAGCCTCTTTTTCAGACCATCTTTTATGGTCCTATTAGATACCTCTACTTGGCCATTGCTTTGAGGATGGGCTACTAGGGCGAAGTGCATCTTTATTCCGAGGTTGTTGACAAAGTCCTGGAACCCTTTGTCTATAAACTGG
Organism: Aquilaria sinensis; assembly: GCA_005392925.1. NCBI lineage: Eukaryota > Viridiplantae > Streptophyta > Magnoliopsida > Malvales > Thymelaeaceae > Aquilaria > Aquilaria sinensis. The sequence goes on along the minus strand of SMDT01002248.1, from coordinate 38,671 downwards.
GATCCATTGTCGGCTACCAGTATCCTCGGTATGCCAAACCTGCATACAATGTTCTTCCATACAAACTTCTGCACTTCTTTAGCTGAGATAGTTGCTAATGGTTCTGCCTCGACCCATTTAGAGAAGTAGTCTACTGCGACCACGCAGAATTTCACGCCTCCGGGGGCTGTTGGGAGCGGCCCAATGAGGTCTATGCCCCAAACTGCGAAGGGCTAGGGATAGTCAGCCGAAGTCACCATTTCCGAGGGTGTCCTCTGGATTTTTGCGTGTTTTTGGCAGCTGTCACATTTTCGGACGAACTGTCGGGCATCCTTTCTTAGGGTAGGCCAAAAATATCCTTGGTGAAGTACCACTGCGGCGAGGGCGTCAGTTCCAATATGTGAACCACAAGCGCCTTCGTGGACTTCTTCGAGGATCATTTCAGTATCCTCTTCGCCAACACACCTCTGTAAAGGATTTGCATATCCCTGCCGATACAGTTCTTCGCCTATTAGGAAGAATCGCCCAGAGCATCTTTGCACTTTTGCGGCTTCGATGGGGCCTTCGGGGAGCGCGTTGTCCACAAGATACCTCTTTATTGGATCTTTCCAGCCCTTTTCCGAAGTTACTATGCTCAGCACTTCAATGCTCGGGTGGTTTAGTACCTCGGTGTATGTTTTTGCCTTTTCCAGGCAATCTGCTTCGGTGTTTTCCCGATGAGGTACATTTTCGATGCGTATGGTGTCGAACTCTCGAATGAGCTTCGTCACCAGTTCGTGGTATTTTGCCAAAATTGGGTTTTTCGCGCCGTAGTCCCCTGCCGTTTGCCAAACTACCAGCTGGGAGTCATTGTGAGCCTTCAAGTTTCTTATTCCAATTTTTCTGGCTAGGCGCAACCCTGCTATCAGAGCTTCATACTCAGCCACATTATTGGTGGCGTTGAAACTGAACTTGATGGCCTTTATCACCTCTAGACCTTCGGGTCCTCTGATGATTACCCCGGCTCCTTGGTGTTCAGAACCTGAGGCTCCATCCACATGCAGCGTCCATTATGGCTCACCTTCGCCAGGATCCGGGTGGCTATCTTCGGTGGTAGGTACTTCGGCGATGAAGTCAGCCAGTGCTTGAGCTTTTATGGCTTTCCGAGGTTCATAAACAATGTCGTGTTCGCCAAGCTCTATACACCATTTGGAAAGTCTTCCCGAATGATCAACTTTTTTCATAACATCCCGTAGAGGCAGACTACTTCGGACGATGATGGGGTGAGCCTGAAAGTATGGCCGCAATCTTCTTCCTGGCAGCACCAAGGCATATATGGCTTTTTGGAGTAATGGATACCTGACCTCGGTGCCGTGCAGGGATTTGCTTACGTAATAAACTGGCCATTGTCTCGACCCTTCCTCTTTCACAAGGACCGAGCTCACTGCTTTTTTTGAAACAGCGAGGTACAGGATGAGGGGCTCTCCTTCGCGAGGTTGTCGCAGAGTAGGCAGTTGAGACAAATAGATTTTAAGTTCTTCCCAGGCTTTTTGGCAATCCTCATTCCAAGGATGGTCACCATCCCCGAGGTCATTTTCTCTTTTTGCTGCCTTAGTAAGGACTTTGAAGAATGCCCGACACCGATCTCCGTACCTGGAGATGAACCTGCTAAGAGAGGTTATCCTTCCAGTGAGTCTCTGCACGTCTTTCACTGTGACAGGAGTTCAGAATTCGAGCAGAGCCTTAATTTTTTCTGGGTTAGCATCAATGCCCCTTTCTGATACCATGTAGCCCAGAAATTTTCCCGAGGTCACGCCGAAGACGCATTTTTCGGGGTTAAGTCAAATTCTGAATATTCTGAGTTGCTGGAAGGTTTCCTCTAGGTCTGTGACATGGTCTTTAGGCATCTTACTTTTGACTATCATGTCATCAACGTAGACTTCCATGTTCCTCCCTATTTGGTCATGAAAGACTTTGCTCATCAGCCTTTGGTAGGTGGCTCCTGCATTTTTGAGCCCGAAGGGCATCCTAGTGTAACAATATGTTCCACCTTCGGTGATGAAAGCAGTTTTTTCTTCATCTTCGGGATCCATCCTTATTTGATGATACCCACTGAAGGCGTCGAGGAAGCTTAGGAGCCCATATTCGGCAGTTGAGTCGACCAACTGGTCTATCGGTGGGAGAGGATAGGAATCTTTCGGGCAGGCATCGTTCAAGTTTCTGAAGTCGATGCACATCCGGAGCTTACTACTCCCTTCTTTTGTAGCAATGACCACATTGCTTAGCCATTCGGGGTACTTGACCTCCCTAATTACATTTGCATCCATCAAGCGCTGTACTTCGGTTTTGACGAATTTACTTTTGTTGACCGAGATGCCTCGCTTTTTTTGTCGGACAGGTTTTGGTTCCGGACTTACTTTAAGGCTATGTTGTATTATGCGAGGGTCTACCCCTGGCATATCCTTTGGCGAGTAGGCGAACAGCCCTTTATTCATCAGTAGAAAGGATACAAGGTTTTTCTTGTCACCTTCGGCCAAGTTTTTCCCTATTCGGGTATTTTGGCCGGGGACAAGTTCTATTTCTTCCGTTTCTACTTCTGTGAACTTTTCCGCCCCGCCCGTTTTTGGTTCTTCGGTCGGTAGTGTCCCTCCTGCTAAGGTTTGTGCGAAGTTGGCTGCTGGGGCCTTTCGGGCTTTGACAAACACCTTCCTGACCTCGGCTTGGTCGATGAAAATTTCGGCGTCTCCGTCCTTGGTGGCGAAGGTGACTGTTAAGTACTTCACATCTGGGCGAATGTGCAAATTCCCTTGTGTTTGCCTTCCAAGGATGGCGTTGTACGACGAAGGGACATCCATGACAATGAACCTTGTCATCGTGGAGGCAAAAATTTCTCCTTTTCCGTTGATCGAACTCCCTCTCATCATCAGGGGAAGGTCGATCCAGCCGAGGACGGGCAGCTCTGAGGGTCCTATTCCAAAGGTTGGTGAAGTAACAGGCTTGAGGTCGATGCTGGATATTCCCAAGCTTGGGAGCAGATGCGAGAATAGGACGTCGGCGTTTGATCCATCGTCAAGCAATACCCTTTTGACGTCCCAATTTCCTATTCTTGCCATGACCAACAATGGGTCGTCATGAGGGAAAATGACGGAGGAACCATCTCTTCGGGTGAGTTTTTTCGATGGGCTTTGGTACTCCATCGTTGCTATTTCCCTAGCTTTCCTCTTTCTCCCCGAGGATGGCAGTCCAGTGGTGATGGTTTGTATTACCCCCGCCGAAGGTGGGAGGCGCCTTTTTGGACTTCGGTTCCTCCTTCTGTCGGAGTCATACTCATCTTCATCAGCCTTTCCTTCCTCCTCTCTTCTTGCCTTCGGCGAAGGCATTCGCAGATAGCGCCGCAGTTGGCCTTGCTTAATCAGCGACTCGATATACTTCTTCAACTGGAAGCAGTCTTCGGTGTCGTGACCGTGGTCGCGATGAAACTGACAGAACTTCTTCATATTCTTTTTGTTGTCAGCGGTCATCGCCTTCGGTCGCTGAATCTGGGACCCCTGTTTCTCCATTGTCATGAGGATGTTGGTCCTTGTGGTGTTCAGGGGTGTAAAGTTCGGAGGAGGCTTCCTTCCCCTGAACCTCCGAGGTCGTCCTGTTTGCTCTGTCGGATACTTGGCTTGCTGGCTTGATCCTTCGGGACGGGAATGATCGTTCTTTGGCCCCTCCATTCTTAGCTCTTCGGCTGTCATATGCTGCTCGGCTCTTCGGAAAAATTCACCGAGCGTGTCTGGGGGGTCTTTGGAAAACTCGTAAAATAGCTGCGAGTCCCTCCGAAGGCCCCGTATCATGGCGAGGATGCGTATTTCTGGCCGAAAGTCTGGAACACTTAGGGCCTCTCGGTTAAATCTTTCGACATAGTCACGGATGGTTTCCCCGTTCCTCTGTGCTATGTCGAACATCTGCACCGGCATCTTCGCCGTAGGACGACTTCCAATAAACTGCTGGGTGAAGGCAGTGGACAGCTCCTGGAACTCTCTGATGGTTCCTGGGGCCAGAGAGTTATACCATGCTGTAGCAGGGCCGGCAAGGGTGACCTCGAAACATTTGCATAGAGTGGCATCGTCAGCCCCGTGCAACACCATGCTCCGTTTGTACTTCGTCAGATGGGCCTGTGGATCTGTTCGGCCATCGTACGTTTCTAGCCGAGGTACCCGGAAATCACTGGGCATGGCTGCCTCGACTATTGTTCGGGTGAACGGTGACTCATCGCCACAGAAAGTTTCAGATAGTCTGGCCCAGACAGGTCTGCGGGCTACCTGTTTTTCCACCCTTTCCAACCTCGCCAATATTTTCTCCATAAGGAGTGTGGCGCTGGGCTCTTATTCGGGGAAAGGGGATCGTTGGCATCTCTTCGGGGAGTGAGTTCGGCGCTGAGGGGATGGGGACCTCGCCTCAGGTGACGAGCTCCTTCAGTGCGGGGTTTTGGGTCGCTTGGACTCCGTCTCTCCCGCAAGCCATCCCCCGAGGGGCGTGTTTTCTGTTGAAGATTCCTCTCGTGGGTCTCTATTTCCTGAAGTACGATGAGCTGATTTAGAACTTCTCTCTCGAGGGCACGCTGGCGAAGGAGGCCTTTGGGCCTGAGTTTGTTGTTGCCACCTTCTGTCTATCTGCTGTGCCATTTCGGCCACAACAGAACGCTGGAAGTCGCGCAGAAAACTCATGGTGATGACCAGAGGACATTCTTCCTCAGGCAAGGAAGTCCCTGGAAGAGTTTGCTCAGTAGCCGGTTGGACTTCAGGCGCAGACGGGGACCTCAGAAGTCCCTTGTCCTTAGAACGCCGAGTTTCAATGACGGCAACCTGAGGGTGGTTTCCCACAGACGGCGCCAAATGATGCCCTTCAGCATCTTCGTCTTGCGACATGGTGAATTCCGAGGGAGCTTCTGAGGAGAGAGAACATCTGACGGAGAGGTTCCCCAGGTGGGAAAGTACCTGAAAGACTCCAAAAAAAACAAAGAAGGGGCTAGGAGGTCCCCGGGATGATTTTCCAGGGAGGAGCCTCCGACGCCCAAGTCAGTTTCCTGAGAAGGTAAAAGGGGACACTTAGGAAGTTTTGCGGTCTTGCCTGTTTGTGTTTTTTCAAGAGAGAGAAGTCCCATCCCTTGCCAGGACGTGTTCCTATGTATTTATAGGGAAGCCTGGCCCGTTTAGATCATGACACGTGTTCGGTCAAATCTTTTCTGTACCTTCAGACGTAGGGGACAAGTAGCCAGTGGCAGGCTCCTTGAGCCTTGAACCGAGTCAAGTCGTGACAAGACCCGGACAGCTTCGACGCGTCAGGCCGTTGTTTCAGGCAGCGTATGGGCAACCTGTCAGAGGCTCCTTAAATGCTCATTAAATGATCATGATGTACTCCCGAGGTCCTTTGGGCGAGGTCATCTTTTGGTACGGACGCCTTTTTTCGGGAATCACGTTGGTGGCTCGGGGAGTTGTCTAGCTCGGGGGTTCCGCCTTCGGGGAGAATCTCTCCTGCTTTCAGTAGCTGGTTCTTTTCTCCCGAAGGCGATATGTTCAGTTCCCCGAGAGAGTCAGCGACACATTTAGATAACCTGGCGTTTCAGCCGAAGTGCTTACTTCGTCATGCTCGATTTCGCTTCTACCGAGGTCTGTGGCAATGCTTCTTTCCGAGCTACGTCAGGCTCTCTAGACAAACCTTTAGGGAAATTCATACTAGGGGAGGCGATAGCCTTTTGGCTATCAATAAGAAATTCCCTAATACGTGTTGCAGCTCTTTTTTAAGATGCCCATAAAAGGTAGCCATATGCCATATATCAAATCCCTTGATCTGTATATCTATGTGGTACTATGAGAATGAAAGAAGCTTGACATCAATTTCAGGTTGCCAACATAACACTAATCTTCTTTTCCTACCTTCACATGGAACTAAAAAATAGAATTGGTGACCAAGCTTTGTCTGAACCCACTAGAATTCAAGTACATCCTCCAGGTTCCCAATAAGAAAACGACATCCAGGCTCTTTCTTAACCCTACTTGTAATAGTGCATGAATTGTTTGGGCTGGCCCAAGCCCTTAACAGTTTAAGCTTAAAATGCTTATTTTAGGAAGCAAGGTGAGTCCAAGTTCAGCTTTGCCTAAAATGGTGCATCACAACCCTTTTATGCTTTCATCATTCTTACAAAGTCAACATTTCCTTCAACCATCTTTCCTTTGGATGGAGTAAGATTCACTACTAGGGATACTTGTGATATTACCTTGAGACTTTCCATATTCTGCATGTAATTGGGTCAGTTAGGCCTGGCCTTGTTATAGGCAACTTGTTTTGGATTTCATCGGCCAATTTGTTAGGGCACCTTAATTGCACCTACCCCCTTCTTCTGTTGCTATTTAGCGGTAAAACCTGTAAATTTCACTTTTTGTTGTTGCCTTAACACTCTTAATATCCCTCTCATTTCTAGAAATTTTTGTCTCATTCTCTACTTCTGCCTTTCAACCTCTAGTGCAAACTCCTCCCCAACATGTTCAACAATTGTCCGCCCTCTATTCCATCCACCATTGGGACCGTCTCCCTTCATGGCTCTAATCGAGCCACCATTCCAACTATCTTCTGCCCCTAGATAACAGGAATGTTGGAAAGTTCCTTCGAAGCCCTACTTTGTTACTGCCCTTGTAAGCTTCCAACATTTTTAAACATTGGTCCCTGCCATAGCTATTCACCATGTTACCTTATATTTATATCCACCCAAGTCAGACACTCCAAGCACCCTCATTCTCTACATGGTCTAACTTTTCGCATAAATAGCAAAAATCTGGTAATCATTTATACTTAATGTAAAGGCTCTCCAAGTACTTCCCATAGTTTAAACCCAAGGTTAGTAAATCTCAAGTTAATTTCCTCAAATAAGAATTTTATTAAACAAGTCAAGCAACTAAAGTAAGCTCCATAAGGATTCCTAAGTTTTAATCGGCACCTAAAGGTTGTAAGGGAAAAATAGTAATGATCACCCAAGGTGGTAGCAAGGTGGTAATTTTAGTGAAATTATTGTCATGTAAGTGAAAGTGACTAAAATTGCCAAGACCATAAGTGTTGTGACTCATTAGAACCAACAAGTGATGAGGAAGGTCTTCTTTGCACCTAGTAACAAAGTTGAGGGCTTAAGCATTTTGATTGCCTTAAATATGGTTTAGCTTAGGGGCTAAGTGGGGAGAATAGTACTTTATCATTGGATGCTAAATCAAGTTTATTAGAGCCAAAGTGAGGCACTTAGCTAAGCTAATTAAGAGGTTAAGCAAGATTAAGGGTGAATGGGGGTTTAGGTTAAAATGAGATATTTTGGAGCTAAAGCTTCATTATTCATCTTCTCCTTCCTTGAGCCAAACCAGCAACCCTCTCCTTAACTACACTATCCCAACTTAAATCTTCACTTTATGCTAAGATTTTCATGAAAATGAAGCCCCAAAAGCTATCACAACAAGCCCTTAGCAAGGTCTTGAAGGATTTGGTGCATTTGTGGGTGTTCTTGGAGGATTTTTTTGGTTGAGCTAAAAACCTAAGGTAAGCCATTTCTAAAGTTTTGATTTGGTTCTAAAGGTGTCAATGAGTTAGAAATGGTCTTGATAAGCTAAATGTGCTGTCTGATTTCAAAGGAACCAAGCTTGGAAGCCATTAGAGCTATTTGGAGCTTTTGGTGAATAGTTGCTTGGGATGTGCAAATCTTCAATTGAGGTAAAGATTTATGTTATAACATGATTAAATGATGCATAAGTAGTGTTAGAACACCTGAGAGTGAGTGAAAATGAGCTAAAAGTGATTGGAAGTAGTTTGCGTAAAATTTGGAACAAGATTGGCCGAGAAATAGGCAAAGAAATGTAAATTCAGTGGTTAATGCGGTCACATTGATTATTTCATGCGATCGCATTGAGCTAAAAAAGAAGAACAAGCTATCTGAAATATGCAATACAATTGCACCAAGTATGCTGGTGTTATTGCATCATTTCTAGCAACTTCCATAAAATCATGATACTGTAGTGCCACAATATGCAATGTTATCACATTGTACCTGAATTGTGCCAACCTTGTTTCTAAGTGTCCCAAATCAATTCCTAAGGCTTAGGTGGCATCCTAAGATGGTTAAAAAAATGCTCCTAAGATATAATTATGCATCATTAAGTGGGTAATAAGTGGGTGGTTAGGAGGGCTAAGGAAGAGTGGATAAGTAGGGTACCTTAAGTCATAAATAGGGTACTAAGGAGGGACCTAGTGTTGTATGAGTCGTCCAAAGGGTAAGGGGTAAGGTCATGAACCTTTGGCATTGGAGAGGGAGCAGGGAAGGGTCCAAGACCCTTAATGACCCAAGGGGTGGAGGCCAAGTGCCTCAAGGCATTGAGTAGAGTCCAAGAGGTCCCAATCGAGTCAATAGACTCGGTAAGTGAATCCACTAAGTTGCCCAAGTCAAGTTTAAGGGAACTTGGAGAATTTTGGCCACTAAGTTCAATTACCTAGCACAACAAGTAAGGGGAAATTATGGGTAAGATGTGAGTAAGTGATAATTTACTCTATATGACCCATAAACGGCGGGCAAGGTCAAGTAAGTGACGACTTACATAAGGTGCTCGTAAGGAGGACTTCATGGGGTTTAATCATGTGCTAGCATTGGATATGAGGGCCAGTGTCCAAGTACTCTCATTGTATAAACTCACGACAGTTAAGGACACCTTCAAGTGTAAGGAAGTCCTAAGTGCATAAACATGTGCATTCACTCATCCATCCATACATTACATTGCATTATTGTTGTTTATTAATTGCTTGTGCTTATTGTTTGTTGTGTTGTTTGATTGCTTGGTTTGTTTGTATATATATTGCTTTGCATGTTTGCATATATTTCCAAATCCCTTACTGAGTACTTTAGAGTACTCACCCCTTAAGTGTTGTGCTGGCATTTAGAAGGCTAGTCAAGCCTAACAATTGGTGAGGGACGACTATTAGTACTAAGTTTTATTTATTTGAAGGAATTCTATAAGTATAAATCTTTTGGTTAATGATTTCTTGTAGTAGAAGTTAGTACTGACCAAAGAGTTATCTTTTCAGCTTTTAAAGCTAATTATACACAAGAAAAGTACGGCTTGCCACCTGAAGCTAGGTTGCTTGGGTGGATCTTAGTAGATATTGTCATTACTATTGTATGTATGACATTTTTCATACTAAGTATCGCCTCTACTAGTGTTCATTGGTGTGTATAATGCTAGGGTTATATTTGGGTGCATATAAGTTTGAGATGTATGCACATAGTTGTTACTTGAAGTTAAAGCAACTAAATTTTATGTCTTGGCTCGTTTTGAATTATGTTTTCGTTAATTGTCACGGCACTACTTTCAATGTTGTTTTTATTTAATTGTTATTGCATAGCTAGGACGATGCACACATATTTTCTATGCAAGGTAGGCTAAAATAACGAGTTGTATGTAATGATTTAAAATACTTTTTGAGTAATAACCAGCCAATTGTACCTTAAGGTGGATCATAATTCCCTAAGAGTCTACCAGTGGTAGTAAATTTAGGGCCCTGGGACCCTTTTTCGCCACATTTCAGATAATGCCACTATTTTCCGTCATCATCTTTTACCTTTAAACCCCTTTTAATCTGCCCTAAAGTATCCATTAGTACATATATTCAATGGGAGGGACCAAATTAGTTAGACGTGAAAACAACACCTAGCTTGCTTCCCAAAATATCCTCAATTTTGGGATTGAACCATTCAAATGGAGCATCTACTAGATGAACATAAAAAGCCACTTGATTGAACTTGAAGGATGACGGTCGATCATATTTCTTCAGATTTGGCATGATGATCAACCAATTATTGATTGACCACTGCCTATTTTCAAATATAGCCAACCAATCTTTGCCTTTCTCAAAACTTGCAATAAAAATATTCATACTCTGGTTGGGACATGCTACTTGCAAAGTAAAATAGATTTGGAAGCACCAAGCCTTCCTAAAAGAGTCCCTCAAATTCTCCACATGCATCGGTATATTTGAGAGAACTTTCAAAGCAACCATCAAGTCAGAAAAACCCCTAGATGACTCATCCACCTAGGATAATCTACAGGTCATTGCTTCCTCACATGTTAAGCTCATATTCATGAAAAAAATCACCCAAGGTTTCCATGTTGCTGACGATTATAGCAAAAAAGAAGACAACCAAGAAAGCTAGTGAGACACAAACTAACATCCAACTAAGAAAACTAGGTCAGAGACCAAAACTAGCAAAACTCAACCAAGGATAAGTGTCCGTATCGAACTAAGCCTTAGCACCTAGAAGGAAATCCTAGTAGAGCAGGGAGGTGCCAAATAATTTTTTTGTTGCTACAACTTGTGATTAATTTTATAAATTTATTTTAAAAATTTTAAGAAAAAATATTACTCCATCAAATTTTATTGATGGTTATGAATCATTATGAGTCTAACATCTATAAATTTTATGATATACTTCATTGTTTTTTTCATAAAAAGTATTTTAGTCTTTTGTACATAAATAGAATAACCATGATTTTAGCTCACATTTTTTTTAGGAAGAAAAAGATTATAGTTTTATTGGATAAAAAAACAAAATCAATAACTTTAATTATTAATATAGACAAATTAATTAAGAAAATAAAAAAACTATCATCACTACCACCAAGTTCTCCATTTTCGCTAAGACCAAACTTATCCCAATACCCATCTCTACCCCCCTCTGCCGACCTGCTTAGCATACTTAATCTATAGCTCTACCAGTGACTATCGTAGGCTTCATCAAACTTTCCTTATCCCGTATAACCCTAACAACCAGTGCATGGTCCACCTTGACAATGAGGCTAGCACCAACAAAAGCTTGACCAAAGTTAGAGCTGTTGGAGTTTTTATTTCAACAACAATAAATTAATGTACTATCCATTAACTTTTATTTCTTTACCAAATTCCTTCACTATAAGTGGACTTTAATATCAATTATTAGTTGCTGCCTACTTTGTTAGGGTTTTTCTCTCCCTTGTGGCTTTGATTTCTTATCCAATCCAACTCAAGTAGTGGATTATGTTTATTTTTCATTTGGAGTGTTCATTGTTATAAAGGGCTTGTGAACTTTTTTTATTTTCTTAGGTGTTGTCCATGATATGGTTGGATTTTAAGTTTGTTTTAATCCTTCTATTTGCTTGTTTGAAATTGAATTGTTAGGTGAAAGGTTTTTCTACTATGAGTTTGACAGAGGAGGACGAGATGAATTTTGTGGTAGTTTTTGCTAATCTGATGGTGGCAATGAAAGTTTTATCTAATAGTTGTTCATTTGAAGAGTTTGAATGATGCATTTTAGGAGCCATGGAAGTATCAGATCATGTTCATGCTTCACGTGACTAGTCCAAATGCGAAAAATTGAACAAATAAGTCTTCTAAATCCAAATGCAACAAATTGCGCCAGGCTGCTAGCGTATGATTACTCGAGTCCATTAGGAGGTTGGACCAAACACCTAACAATAAACAAAGGTTAAGAATCAAGTTGATACCTAATTCAATCAATAGATAGAAGAAATCAGGAAAGCTCAATGCTTGATCATTTTAATTCTCCTCCGATAGTAATAGAAAAATGGTTACAAGTTATGATTTATCATGGATATTTCTAGTTTGTGATCCAATACAGATCATATAGAGTTTTTTTTCCCATTATGATCCAATATATATCATACTTGTTTATTTTAAATTTAAGCCCTCTAACAGTTAATAGGGTAAGACCACTTAATGGTTACATAAACAAATTAAATCTTGAATTTTTGAGAACCTGATACATTAGGACAACAACTTTTGAACATGGTACATGAGATCACAGACTAAGGGTAAGAGCTAAATGACACAAAGCATGTCAAAGATGGGAGTAAGAAGTGGAAGTTAGAACAAGGAAACAATACATTTTAAAATTTAAGTAAAAGTGCTGTAAAAATAATAATGAGAGTAGTGGTAATTGAAAGTTGGAGCTGGAGTAGGAGAGCAAGAACAAAGACTTAAAATAAAATACTATATCACATAAGGTAAGAGAAGTAAGAATTGGTCAATCAATGCTAAGAAGAGTGGTAAAGAGGCTTCCTAAAGCTTGTAGACAAAACGTTTCTCAAATACTCCCTCCATCCCAAAAGTTTTACTCCATTTGTTTTTGGTAATTAATCTATGATTTTTTATTTTCAACATTCTAATATATAAATAAAAAATCTTTGTATATGAATAATAATTCAAGATATATAGTTTCTAAATATGTATAAAGTTTTATTTTTTTTAACAAACAATAATATGAATAAAATTGAGTCAAAATATAACAAAAAGTCACATGTATCAAAACTTCTAGGATAAAGGGAGTATATGATTTGTAGCACTCTACATGTTTAAAAAAAATGGTGTAAATATTAGTTTTCAGAATAAATAGATAAAGTAAAAAAAATGCATAAACCAACAAGACTTACAATCTCAAGCATTGCAAAAATTACTCTCCCTTGGTGGTATATCAATTTGTATATCACTAATTTTGAGAAAAAAGAAGATAGGGCTATTGTTTTTTAAAATCTCCCTTGGTGGTTTAGTAATCAAGTCTTTCTGATGCAATAGCTCCAAAAAGGAGATAGGCTTTACTCTTTTCAGATCAATCGTCCAACCATTTGGATTCGTATTATGGATGGTCAACTCAAGTGATTTAAGGAGGAGGTTATCCTTTAGGATAGGTGTGTGAATAAACTCTTGAGGGCCATCTTTGCAAATCAATGTTCTTAAAAAACTTCTCAACGTCTTTGGCAAGGACTAAAAGTGAAGAGTGAAGATAGGAAGTAAAGGTAATATGTAAAGTACGAGCACTTGTCCAAGTTCTATTATAAGAGTCAAAAGTTTGTTCGCATAGAAAGACAGTATATAGATTACCTAATGGGGTTAAAGGGCACTATTTTGTAGCATGGGGATTGGTGTCATTATTTTGCTTTCGCTTAAGGCATTGGGGGTTAGATGGATGAGTGTAAGATGGTTAGGGAGGGTACAACCCAATAAGATTCTACCGGGTAGACCATAGGGGCAGAGCAAAAAAAAAATGATGAGTGGAGATAATAAATAATTCTTTTATAACTTGGTAAAATTTTTTTTATAACATATAGCAATAAATGTTAGAATCTATGGGTCATTCTAAATTTTGTTTTCCCAAAATTAGCCCATTAGCCCAAGCGTGGCTCTACCACTAATAGACCAAATGTTGTGTTGCTAAGCCAACCAAGCAGGTGAAGACCATGGCTATTACTATCATGTCTCCCATGGTTCAAATAGTGGCGGTTAAGTTGTTGTCCACCTTGAGGGAAGAGACCAACCAGGGGGTTTCAACACTAACTCATCTGATAACTCAAATAGCCCCACAAATAGTTGGGGCCATTGTCTGTTTAGAGTTATTGCCAGCTAAGCCATGAGCTTTTGAATCGGCTTTAGAGAATTTTATTTTTGGTTCATTCAGTGGCTAAGGCATTAAGAAGTTTAGCTCATCTACATGTGCCCGAAGAACTACTTGGACAAATAGGCCATTGAATATAGTGGATGATGAGAACTAGGGTATCCTTACTCCTTCAAAGATGAAGATTGTTCTCAATCCTGTTCAAGATACTTGATTGACAAAGGCAAAGAAGGCTAGGGTGTTTAGCTTAAGTAGTTAAGGGCTAGGGTCAGCCAAACAGTTTATGGCTTTTATAGCATGATTCTAAGAAGGACTTCAGATGTAGTGTTCTTGCTTGAAACCGAGAAGGCTACATCTTAAATGAACGGGTTTATAAGGATGCTAAGGTTTCAATTTCATTTCACGGTGCTGTGCAAGGGAAGTAAGCATAGTCTTGTTATGCATTAGCGCTCTAAGTGGGCGATAACCTAATATCTTTTAACTAGTACCATACTGACATGAAGGTCTCTATCGCAGACTAGTGTGGTAGCTTACAGGCTTTTATGGGCATCTAAAAATAGGCTTTTATGCTACATGAATCATGGCATTCCTTCATTATTTAGAATCACAAATTTAGCTCCCTTGGCTTTTATAGCAAACTCTAATGCACTTTTATGGGCTTCAGAGAATGGGGAGTTAGACACTTGCTCTAGAATAAGTGGATGCCTTCCAAGAGGCAATTGATAAGTTTCATCTCCATGACATTGGATTTCATACATCGGATTATACACATGTATGTTCAGGTAGGGTTCTGGTGCATCACTAACTTGACCACAAGCTAGGGGCCTTTTTTGAAAAAATGTATTCCCACATGCATTTGTTGAACACTTCCCATTTGCTTATTCAAACCATTACGACCTTCAATTGGTCTTGCTTGGGAAGCTAGATCTCATTCAAACATGAGTGTGGTGGTTTGAATTATTGTGGATTGCAAAGACGTGAACAGGTCAAATTTTGACTTTGGTGAGATAGCTCTTTTTTCTTGAAAGACTTGAGGCATGCAATGATGGATTGGAGTAATAGAAGCAGTAAGTGACTAGTATTTAGGAATCAATTTAAACGATGGAAAGGGAGCAACTATTAAAAAAAGGCTATTTTCCAACGGTCATTTCTAACAGCATCATGTTCTAATGGCCTCAGATTGGAATGCTAGATTTTCCAATGCGAAGTTATTGGAAAATAGCGTATTGGCAAATCATGCGCTGAAAATTTTTTTCTAATGGCCCAAGAGTTGGCCACTAGTATTTCCAACTGTTAGCAGCTGAAATATGGGCCATTTGAAATTTCCAAGGGCCAAACATTATAATTTTTTTTTTACGATAGAGCAGTTTTGTAACAGCTAAGGGCGTTGGAAATTTCCAATGGCTAAGCTAGTTGATAGAAGTTTCCAATAGCTAGACTGTATGAAGATGTTTTGAAAAAAAAATTATTTATTAAAAATGGATGTACTCTACATTGTCGCAATGATGTTTTCCAAATTTATCTAGCTGTTTTATGTTTTATAATATAAAATATTTACTGAAATTATATTCCATATTATTACAAAAATTCTAAACAACAAAAATTCACAATCTAATTTAGATCCAAAATTCAAAATTCAGATCCATAATTCAAAATTCAATTTCCAAAATTTGAAATCTAATTTAGAATATAAAATTCAACATCTACTTTGAAATACAATCCAAAATCATAAATCCAAAAATCATATATCCAAAATCACAAATCCAAAATCACAGATTTAATTCGAAATCACCTAATTCATCTGGCGGCTGCTAAATCCATCAGTTCCTCCAACATCTTTATCCGGTTGCTTCATCCGTTGAGCAGGGAGGGCGATGAGTGTGTGGACGCGAGGATTATGATGAACACCAAGGAAGGGAAAGAAACCATGAATGACGAGGAGGCTGAGGAACCACGAAAGCTGAGGAGACCAAGGAACCATGAATGGCAGATGAAGAGACTGCGGATGAACAGATAGTGGGCGAAGGGACAGCAATGGACAGACGCAGAAGAGAAGATATGGTAAATGAAAAAACAGTCGTGGAGGTGGATGAGAGGAGAAGAGGCATAATAGATGTCAAATATGAAAGTATTTATAATAAGTGTTAGGTTAAGTTTGGGTTAGCTTTGGCCCAATAGGCACTTTTACATGGGTTGGGTTATATTATATATGTATATGCACACACACACACACAGACACACACACACATGTGATATATATGTGTATGACATATATGTATATGATATATATATATATATATATATATATATATATATATATATATATATATATATATATATATATATATATACATACATACATATATACATACACATATACATATATATACACATTATATAAATATATATAAAAATATATTAATAAAAAACTATTATAATAAAGTATTGGTTTAATAGCATATTATTATACATGCTTATTATTATTATTTATAATAAATATTTTTAAAATACTACCTTACTTTCTAAAATTGTAAAATTTATTGGTTCAATAGCACTATTTTCCAATGGCCTTTGCTTTGAAAAATTCTAATGGCCTTCACGTTGAAAATTTCCAACGTCTTTTGCATTGGAAATTGAAATTTTTAAATTTCTAATGGCTAGGCCGATGGAAAGTAGCCATTAGATACTTTCCATCGTTCCCTTATGTTGGAAATTTCCAACAGTCTAGCTGTTGAAGACTTTGGTTTCCAAAATTTCCAACATATAGCCATTGTAAAGTAGTTTTTTTTTTCCAATGGC
Organism: Aquilaria sinensis; assembly: GCA_005392925.1. NCBI lineage: Eukaryota > Viridiplantae > Streptophyta > Magnoliopsida > Malvales > Thymelaeaceae > Aquilaria > Aquilaria sinensis. The sequence goes on along the minus strand of SMDT01002248.1, from coordinate 22,461 downwards.
TCTTCGTGTTGGAAATTTTAAACTTCTTAGCCGCTAGAAATTTGGTTGTTGGAAAATACATGTTTTTTAGTAGTGAGCTAGAGATAGTTGCCTTTGAGAGTTAATGTGCACTCGATTGCTCAAAAGGATTAGTTAGAGAAGGATTTAGGTCGGATGTTTGAGCGTGAAGATAAATTTTGGAATGGGCAGGTGAAATCTGTTTGGTTAAGGTAAGGATATTGAAGTCCTCATTTTTTTATCAAGTGGAAAACAACAAGAAGCAGGGAACCACATTTGTATCTTAAGGACAGAAGATGGCATCAACTTAATGAATAAGGAATCCATCATGGAAGAGGTTGTTCAATATTTCACTAAAGTTTTTGAGACCCCCTATTTATCCAAGTTCAAAGATATTTTTCTATTGGTGGGTACAGTTATGACAAACAAAAGGAACATACTACAAGCATTCACGGTGAAGGAGGTCCAAGTTGCTCTATTTTAAATGTTCGCTACCAAATCGTCGATGTCAAATGGCTTGCCTCCCATATTTTTTTTCCATAAATATTGTCACTTATTAAATAAATATGTAACCAACCACGTGATTTCCATCCTCAATAGTTGCATTATCCTTGTAAAGCTTTACAATATGTATGCCATGTTCATTCTAAAAGTGTATAATCTAATCATCATGATTTATTTGAGGCCCATAAGAGTTTATAATGTTTTGTACATACTTGTTTCCAAAGTTTTAGTGAACTAGCTCAAATTGATGGTGCCATGTTAATCTTAGATAGCCAAAGTGATTTTATGCCTAAAAGGCTCTTAACTGATAGTGCTTTTGTAGCCCTGTTCACATTAACAGTCTCGCGGTTAGGGGCAAGCTGCTTTGGCTATTAAACTGGACATGTAAAAGGTGTATGACCGGATTGAGTGGTCTTTCCTAAGGTTAGTGATGGGCCAAATGGGTTTTCACACTACATGGATCGTATGGTGATGAATTATGTTGAGACTACTTCATTATCTATTTTTGCAAAAAGGCAGCCTACTAGTTGTTTTCTGTCTTTAGGGGAGTTATAGCAAGGGCACCATCTATCCCTTTTCCTATTCTTGTTTTGTGAAGAGTGCGTGTCCACATTGCCCATCATGCTGAATCAAGTAATAGGAATTCAGGGACATTATAGTCCACTAGTTTTACACCTGTTTGTCATTGATGACAACATTTTGTTCTTATGTCTAAGGAGGAGGGTGTAAGGAACTTATTGGCTGCTTTAAAAAGCTTTATGAATGTGCCTTGGTTCAAAAGATGAACATATAAAAATCATCCATCTTCTCTAGCCTAAATTATCATATGGAAGAATGACAATATCTTATGAATTTATACAGATGACAACAAGCCTAAAATCTAATAAGTATTTAGGTTTCCTATGGTTGATAGGGTGGAAAAATGACTTAATTTGAATTTTTCATTGAATGAGTTAAGTAGAAAATGTCAATATGGAAGACCCCTCTACTCTCTCTGGCAGGCATAGTCTTCTTATTAAGGTTGTTGTCCCGGTAGTGCCAATGCATTTTAATAGATGTATTCTTGTATCGACTGATATATGCAGCAAACTCCTATCCTTAATTAGGTACTCAATTCTTTTGGTCTTTTAGATGTTGAAGAGAAAAAGATTGCTTGTTATTGGTGGGAGTGACTCTATACGTTGAAAAGGAAACAAGTCTTGGTTTCAAAGATGTGGAGGCATTCAAGCCTACTCTATTGGCAGAATAAGCATGGTGGTTGGGCCAGAACACATCAAGACTTATGGCTTTAGTGTTGAAAAGAAGGTATTATAATTTTACTTTATTTTTAAAGGCTTCTGTTCCCAATACTTTATCAGTAATCTATAAAGGATCATTGCCAAGTCTTGATATTGTTTAGGTCAGAGCTTTCTGAAGGGCTGGTAAGGAGGCAAGCATGTCCAAATGGTAGGATAATTGGCTTCCTGGAAAACACCCTAAACCGATCACCTATATGATTCTGGGTGTTAATGATGAGCAGCTGGGCAACCTTACTGATCATGTCGGCTGTCAATGGAACAACGACATGATTAACACTCTGTTTCACCCATCAAATGCTATGGTTGTGAAAAGGATTTGACTCTCTCTTTAGTTTATTTATGATGTTCTCACTTAGGGAATGGACAATAAAGGTATCTTCACAATGAACTCAACATAGTTTGTGGCCTATGGGATGTTATATAGTAGGTATCCATTACTTCGGTCAGAGTTTTAGTCCTAGTTGTCAAGCCACTAGCTGCTGCCTAGCGTTCAACTATTTTTTTGCGTACATGTGCAGATGCAATGCCAACTAAAGATAATCTCATTCATTGCAATTTTAAAGTGTTGTTGGTGTGTGTTCCAGCAACAGTAGGAGTTTGTAGTATGCCCCTTGTTCGAATGTCCCTTCTTAATTTAGGTTTTATTGGCAATGGGCCTTAAAAGTCAGTTCATTTCACATATGTGGGAAGATGGATTTGCGGTCTTTCTTAGAACATTATGAGAATTGGTCAAGATGGTTGTTTTGTGTGGTATAACCAAAATAGGGTGGTGCATGACTTAGTTTGTCAAACTCCTAAGCAAGTAGCTTCTCCCAATATGTCTTGGATTGAAGAGTGGGTTTAGTATGGCAAGCGTCTAGTTCAGCCACTCCCACATGCATCCATGTATCGATACAATGGTGTTTGTTGAGAGTGGAGGAGTATAAGGTCATTTTGGATGTGGCCTTAATAGAAGATGATAAACAAGGTAGTGTTGGGAGAGTTCTAAAATACAATAGGGGGTAGCAATACCCCCTTTTCATGGCTTATCCCCAAACTTTTGTTTTTTGATCAGTTAAATACCTAAGTTTAGAAATGCAACAATAGTATACAAAATAAGGGAATCACAATGTAACATGAACAATTGGTTATAGGTTATGCAGTATGTAATTCAAGTCACGTGGTATGAGATTTAGATTAAGTGATATCGGATTCAAGTTAAATGGTATTAGGTTCAGGTTCATGTGATATCAAACTCAGGTGGTATGAGAATCAGGTTGATGTGGTATGAGATTAAGGTTTATGTGGTATTAAGTTGATGTGGTATAAGATTTAGTATGCGTGGTATGTGATTCAGGTTATATGATATATATGTGGTATGAGATTCATTTTTTTGTGTTATGGTATAAATATTAGGTTATATGGTATGTATGTGGTATCAAATATAGGTTTATCTGGTATAAAAATCAGATTAATTGGGATGAGATTCACGTCCATGTGGTGTATTTATTTTGTAAGATTTAGGTTGTTGTGGTATAGGATTCAGGTTCATCTGGCATGAGATTCGGGTTTATGTGATATATATGTAGTATGAGATTCAGGTTTGTTGTATAAGATTCAGGTTCATGTGGTATATATGTGATATATGATTCAGGTTCATGTCAAATATATGTGGTATGAGATTTAGGTTATGCATTATAAATGTGGCATGAGATTCAGGTTCATGTGGTATATATGTGGTATGGTATTTAGGATCTTGTGGTATGAGATTATGGTTCACGTGGTATAAGAATCAGGTTAAGTGGTATGAGATTTAGGTCCATCTGGTATATATATGATATAAGATTTAGGTTAAGTGGTATGAGATTCGGGTTAAATGGTATGGGATTCAAATTAATTGCTATAAGATTTAGGTTCTTGTGGTATGAAATTCAAATTATTGTGGTATAGGATTCATGTCAAGTGTTATGAGATTCTGGCTGTTGTGGTTTGGGATTCAGGTTAAGTGATATGAGATTTAGGTTTATGTGGTATGAGATTCAGGTTAAATGGTATAGGATTTAGGTTCAATGGTATGAGATTTGGGTTAAATGGTATGAGATTTAGGTTCTTATGATATGAGGTTCAGGTTGTTGTGCTATAGGATTCAGGTTAAATGGTATAAAATTCAGATTAAGTCGTATGAGATTCGGGTTTATATGGTATAAGATTTTGGTTGTTGTTGTATGGGATTCTGGTTAAATGGTATGAGATTCTGGTTCATGTGATATGAAATTCTAGTTGTTGTGGTATAGGATTCAGGTTAAGTGGTATAAGATTATGGCTTAGGGTTAAGGATTAAGGATTAGAAATTAAATTACAGTTAGGTTTAAGATTAGGGATTAAGATTAGGTTCTAGGGATAGGGGTTAGGGATTAGGTTTATGGTTAAGGTTTAGAGTTAAGGTTAGGGGTTAGGGTTAGGGTTAGACTTTGGATTAAGGTTTAGGTTCAGTGTTTAGGGTAAGGGTTAGGAGTTAAGGTTAGGGATTAGGATTAGGGTTAGGATTAGGATTAGGATTAAGGTTTAGGGTTAAGGATTTGGGTTTTGGATTAGGGTTAAGAATTATGGATTAGGATTAGGATTTAGGAATTAGATTATGGTCTAGGGTCGAGGATTAGGGATTAGAGATTAGTTTAGGGTTAGTGTTTAGGGCTAGGGATTAGGGTTCGGAATTAGGTTTTTGGTTAAGGTTTAGGGTTAAGGTTAGGGATTATGGTTAGGTTTTACAGTTAGAGATTATGGATTAGGCTTAGCGTTTAGAGTTAGTGGTTAAGGTTATAGTTGGGGTTTAGTGTTAGAGATTAGGGTTAATGTTTAAGGTTTGGGTTATTGTAAGATTTTTTAAAATGTTTTTAAAACCATAGGGAGATAAGTGTAATTTTTTAAAATATTATTAAAAAAAAATAGACATTTGCTTTACTTTCTAGGAGTCGCCACTAGTCAATTTTCCTTAAGTGATCGGGCTGTTTATATAATATATGAAAAGAATCAAATTTGAATGAAATATATCTGTCTCTGGACTTTACTAAGTCCACCAAAACCAATTTACTTATAGATTTATTAAGTATTTTAGTGCCTTAATTCAATTAATTTTTTATTTCTTAAAAAAGTAAGTAAATTAGATTATTTAAATAATTGGATAACTAGCCTCAAATTACAATCCTCGATATTATCAATTTTCTTAAATTAATTTTTGGCTAAAACAACAAATAAATTTCATATATTGTTTTATTTATGATTTTTTTAAAATTTTCATATAGGTTTCAAAAAATTGTAATTGAACATAAATTTTCATATATTAATTTAGCTTATGATTTTTTAGGTATTAATTAATTATAAATATACATATTCTTTAACATATGTCTTAAAATGGGTTGGCAGGTACTACCCAAACTGATTACTCGTAGGGAGGATTTAGGATTACTTATAACCAGCCCAAACCTAACCTATTGACATCTTTATTTCGTGATGATCATTACTAATAAAACACGACTTAAATTAAATAACTAGAATAAATCTATAATTAAAATTAGTATTTGATGAAATTCATGACTTAAATTAAAACAAAATAAAAATCACACAAAATGACTTTTAGAATTCTTTCCCAAAAAATTTACTTTGATAATTTTTACTAAAAAAATATACTTGCATAATTTCAATCTGTTGGTAGTTTTTACACAATTATTAGACAATTTAAATTATTTTTTATTTTCAATAAATATAAAAATAACTATAAAAATATTATAAAAATTGAAATTGCTAGAAGATGGGTAAAGTAAAATCTAAATTAAGATTTTAGAAATTTTAACAAATGGTATAAAAAAAGTACGGGGGAAGGTGTATATTTATAAACCTCAGCAAAGCATTTTCGTGATTTCTATTGTTATCCATTGATATGTTACTATTACATTTTCATCCATGATAATGAAAGCCTATAAATTTATTAAAAAAATAGAATACACTCTTTATAAGCTTTATCTTTCCTTTTAAAAATTAAGAATAAGTAAATTTCATTCAAATTTATTTCTCAAAAATTGCCAATATCAATATGTACAAATTCCAAAGCCAACCATCATAAAAAGAAAAGAAAGCATAAAAGTCACACTTGATTTGGTTCGAACTTCACCACTTCCTGCCACATGAAGAAATGATCTTTTTCAATGTCAACCCTGTTAAAGAAGATTAAAATGAAAATTAATGCAAAAGTTCATGCTCATAGGGTAACATGGAGCATATTAAGTCCATGTTGCAGAATCTAGTATAAGTTTTAGTCCCTCGGAATTGCAAAATTACCTCTCAAGACTGAACCAAATCTACCCTTAAACCTAATCAAACAACCAAGAAAATCAGTATTTTTGTAACATGCTTTTCATTTGGTTCAAAACCATTTGGCTATCACTAAAACCAAAAGTCATATTGTTTAGAATAAACAGCTTTCTACATACTAATTTTCAACTAAAGATACAAAGCACACAAATTATCATAAATTTTATAACAAGCCATAAGATAGAGTCCTGATATGAATTTCATAACAAATAAATAAAATAGCAATTAATAGCCAAATTTAATTATTTTTTTCTTCTGTGTAAACATATAAAATAACTATAAAAAAGTACTATAAAAGTTGAAATTACTAGAAGATGACTATACTAAAATTTGATTTATGATTTCATAAATTTGTAAATAAAATATTTATATATATGTAATAAATGAAAACTTATAATTTCTAAATAACTTAAATCTAACAAATTTTGAGATTTTTTTCAGCAATTAATAACATAAATAAATCAAAGCTATTTATATTATCTATTTGTTTTAATTTTCTTTCCTTTTAATGTGACCATTATTTGAACTGCTAGTGCAAAGTCTGCATTGTTTTATTTTGAAAACCTAATAAGTTCCAAGCATAAAAAAATTTCACAAATGTTTAGAGACAAATGGTTAAGGTTAAGAATTATGAATTAAGGTTTAGGGTTAGAGATTAGGAATAGGGATTAGGTTTTTAGGCTTGGGATTAGGGTTAGAGTTTAGGGTTGCGGTTTAGAGTTTATGGTTAGGGATTGGAGATTAGGGATAGGGATTAGGATCAAGGATTAGAATTTAAGGTTAGAGTTTAAAGTCAAGATACCTTGGCATCGCCATAACCTTAACTTGGTACCGCTGTGAACTTAAATTGGTACCACTGTAGTCTTAACTTGGTAGTTAGTACCACCATAACCTTAATTTGGTGTCACTATAACCTTAAGTAGGCACCATAAAAACATTATTTATGGTTTTTTTAGCCCATAATATTAATTTTAACTGTAAATGCAAAATATTTATATACATGTAATGAATGAAAACTTATAGTTTCTAAGTAACAAAATTTATAAATGTTTACCTTTTGTCCAACAATTAATAACATAAATAAATCAGACCTATGTCTGTTATATCTTTGTTTTAGCTTTTTTTCCTTTTAATGTGACCATTATTTGAACTAGTGGTATAATTAAAGCTTGCATTATTTTATTTTGAAATCTCAATTAGTTCAAGGCCTAGAAAAATATTGTAAATGTTTGGAGACAGATGGTTTACAATTTGATGAAACTTTGGTGAATCTTTTAAAGTTTAAGCGTGTATGTAATTCTGAGAATTCTTTGTAAATTTCCTAAATATTAGAGTCTTTGTATATATTTGAAGAGTTTAGGGTTAGAGATTACGGTTAAGAATTAGGGTTGGGGTTATGGTTAAAGAATAGAGTTTAGAGTTAGGGATTATGGTTAGGAATTAGGGTTAGGGTTAAGGATTAGGATTAGGGATTAGGGTTAGGAATTAGGATTTGGGATTTGGGATTAGGGATTAGGATTAGGTATTATGATTAAGGATTATGGTTGGAGTTAGGGTTAACGATTGAGCAAACTAACTATTTTTTCCACATTAATAAGATCAAACTATGATCATTTTTTAAAAAAAGTTTTGGTGGGTTGAGGGAGGTAAGTGTAGTTTTTTAAATTTTTTTAAAAGAACTTGAAATTTGCTTTACTTTTTAAGAGTTTTCACTAATCAAATTTCTTAGGCTAATTATGGTTTAGGATAAGGTTTAGAGTTTAGGGTACGGTTAGGGTTCAGGGTTTAGGGTTTAGGGCAAGGTTTAGGGTTATGGATAAGGCTTAGGGTTTAGGGTTGGGTCTAAGATCTAGGGTTAGGGTTTACATTTAGTATTTTTTTATTATATTAAAGATTTAGACTATTGTAAAAAATAATCTAAACTATAAATAAGTTTAAATTATTGTTGAAATCTAAACTATAAACAAGTTATATTAATTCTGATAATTAGGAAAAAAATTACTATTTAATTTAGAAATTCACATACTGCATGAGTGAAATTTTTAAGTTGTTTATGCCAAATCGCCTTAAATGTTAACTCTTTACAGTACAACTTGATACTTAAGGAAAAAATTAACGATGCCGATTACAAAGTCACTGATGTCACGAATGAAAATCTTACATAGTAAATTCCTAATAGGCCTAAATGTTAACTTGTAAGGTTGGTAGTATAGATAAAAGAAGATAAAACAATAGCAAATTTTATAATAGGATAACTTGTAAGCAGTAAATTCAAAAAACGATAAATTTTAGAATCTTATTATAAAAAACAGCAAGTTAAATATCGACAATACTCAATGAGATATTGGAAGAATTTTTCATGTTTTAAATTGTTAAATATCGTAATATTTTCTATAATAATATTTATATGACATTTAAATATGTATACTAATTTTATGAAACTAGTTTGAATAAATGTAAACTAGTTTAATTATAATGCTAAACTATAAACAAAATAAATGTAAAAAGCAACCAATGCTTGAATACATGAATTCATGAACGACTTAATTAAAACATGTAAGGCAGCAAGCAAAATAGAAGATCAGAATTGTTGAGGGTTAATTTTGTTCAACTAAAGGGAGTCCAGGGATATAATGGGCGTTTGGACCAAAAGGTGGCTTAAGGCTTGGACTCGTCAGTCTTGCTAGTCGCTGCATTCGTCTTTGTCTCTGCTCTTGGCTGGACAGATGTGGCAAGGAGGACTGGCGGGCGGCATGGCGGCGGGGGCATGATGGGCCTTCTGTTGGAGGAGTGATTCGCAAGGAAGAAGAAGATCAGATAGTTTAGCTGCAGATTTTGTGAATCTTGCACGTTTCTTTCTGTTAACATTTCTTTCTGTTAAGTAGGAAAGTTTCAATAGGAATGCATTTCCTTGTTTTAAGCAAATCAGTTGTAAACTTTTCTTATTTAAGTTCCAGTTAATCAGTAAAGAAAAGGGCAGCAGATGCAATTCAAGTTCTTTCTCTTGTATTCCATTCTCTGTTTCATTTTTATCACTCAATTCGATCCAACATTCTGGTATCAGAGCAAGGTTCTCTTTGAAACCTGTGTGAAGATCCAATTATCCACCATGACAGCAAACAATGCAGCAACACTCAACATCTCCCAGCCACAGATTCCGATCTTCCAAGGAGAAAACTATGACTATTGGAGCATAAAGATGAAAACTTTATTCAAATCTCAAGATCTCTGGGAGCTTGTGGAGACTGGTTATTCGGCAGAAACCAGTGAAGGAGGAATGTTGAAGGAGAATAAGAAGAGGGATGCAAAAGCTCTCTTCTTTATACAACAGGCTGTGCATGAAAGCCTGTTCTCAAGAATTTCAGCAGCAGTAACAGCAAAGCAGGCCTGGGAGATTCTGCAAAAAGAATTCAAAGGCTCATCTCGAGTAATGGTAGTAAAGCTACAATCTCTGAAACGTGAGTTCGAGAACTTGCAAATGAAGGCCAATGAAACAGTCCAGGAGTACCTTGCAAGGGTATCATCCAATGTAAGTCAGATGAGAACTTATGGTGATCAAATCACTGATGAAACAGTGATCCTAAACGTATTACGCAGTTTACATACCAAATTTGATCATGTTGTAGCTGCTATTGAGGAGTCGAAAGATCTCTCTAAAATGACTATTGATGAGCTAATGGGTTCTCTTCAAGCACATGAGGATAGAATTAATAGAAATCTTGCAAAAGAAGAGGATAGAGCATTTCAGGTGAAGGGGGAGCAAGGAAATTACTCCTACAGAGGACGAGGAAGAAGCAACTTCCGAGGAAGAGGTCGTGGCAGGTGGAGTAACATCCAATGCAATTACTGCAAGAAATATGGTCACCTTGAGAATGACTGTTGGTCCAAACCTGTTGAAGCACAATTCGCAAAAAGAAGTGATGAAGGAGAGGACTTCCTGTTTATGACATATGTAAATACACAAGACACAAGTGCTGATGTGTGGTATCTTGACAGCGCATGCTCAAACCACATGACTGGAAGAAAGGACAAGTTCAAAAGCCTTGATGAAAGCCAGAAAACGCAGGTAAGGCTTGGAGATAACAAACCAATACAAGTTGAAGGGCAAGGTACAGTTATTATTGGCACTGTAAATGGAAAGGAAAAACTGTTAAAGGATGTTCACCATGTTCCCTCCTTGGCTCATAATCTAATAAGTGTAGGACAATTGGTTGCAAGTGGACATTCGGTTGAGTTTAATAGAGAATCATGCATGGTTAAAAGACAAGATTCAAATGAGATTCTGCTACAAGTTTCTATGACTGCAAATCATATGTTTCCTGTTGATTTTTCGGATACTAAACAAGTGTGTTTCATGAGTAGCAAAGAGATTAACAGTGAAACATGGCATCATTGATATGGCCACCTGAATATGAGAGGACTTCAACTACTCAGCAACAAGAGCATGGTGATTGGCTTACCACCAATTAAACAACTGGAATACGTTTGTGAGAGTTGTGCACTTGGCAAGCAAGCCAAGAAACCATTTCCAGTAGGGAAATCAAAATGAGCCACAGATAAACTAGAGCTTGTTCATGCAGACTTATGTGGACCAATGAAGACTGACTCACTGTGTGGAAGTAAGTACTTTATGTTATTGATTGATGACTACTCACGAATGTGTTGGGTATTTTTCTTGAAGTTCAAGTCAGAAGCTTTTGAGAACTTTGCCAAATTTAAAGCTATGGCAGAAACACAATCAAGTCAACTTCTCAAAGTTTTGAGGACTGACAGAGGAGGAGAGTTTCTCTCAGCAGAATTCCAAAACTACTGTGAAAAACATGGAATCAAGCATGAGCTTACAGCACCATATACTCCAGAGCAAAATGGAGTAGCTGAACGGAAAAACCGAACATTGGTTGAAATGGCACGCTGCATGTTGAAAGCAAGAGGACTGGCAGATAAATTCTGGGCTGAGGGAGTTGCAACTGCAGTATATATCTCAAATCTATCTCCAACGAAAGCAGTATGGGATCAAACTCCATTTGAAGCCTGGACTGGTATCAAACCAAGTGTAAGTCACTTGAAAGTATTTGGATGCATATGTTATGCTTTAGTGACAGCTGATCGACATAAGCTTGAGAGTAAATCACAGAAATATATATTCATTGGCTACTGCACTAACACTAAAGCTTATCGTTTATTTGATCCTGTCAAAGAAAGAGTTGTTGTTAGTAGGAATGTTATTTTTGAAGAAAATTTAAGTTGGGAAGACAGTGAGGATCGAAGAATAGCAGTCCCTCAGCTGCAACAGCTGCAAATTGAACAAGGAAAAGAACCAGAGTCAGAAGCAGAAGCATGGAGTCCTGGAAGTTCACATCTATCAACACCAACTCGAAATAAAGAACAATTCGAAGAGACAGAGTCACCACCGGTAAAATTCAAATCATTGAAAGATATCTATTTAGCTGCCTCTTATGCTTTTCTTGTGGAGGATCCAGTTACTGCACAGGAGGCAATAGCGAAGGAGGAATGGAAAGAGGCTATGGATGATGAGATACGTGCCATCAGAGAAAATCAAACATGGGAACTAGTGGACCTGCCAGAGGGAAAGAGTTCCATTGGACTGAAATGGATCTTCAAAACCAAGTATCATACAGATGGAAGTATTCTGAAGCACAAAGCTAGATTGGTGGCAAAGGGATATGCTCAACAACAGGGAGTGGACTTCAATGAAGTATTTTCGCCAGTAGCCAGATTTGAGACAATCAGAGTGATACTAGCAGTTGTTGCACAATACGGCTGGAAAGTATTCCAACTGGACATCAAGTCTGCATTCTTAAATGGAGAACTTCAAGAAGAAGTATATGTTGACCAACCAGAAGGCTACATTAATTCCAGGATGCCAAACAAAGTCTACAGACTAAAGAAAGCATTATATGGACTGAAACAGGCTCCAAGGGCCTGGTATAGCAAGATAGATATGTTCTTTCTTGAATTGGGGTTTCAGCGCAGCCAAAATGAACCCACTCTCTACACAAAGAGACAAGGAAATGAAGCATTTATGGTGGTGAGCCTATACGTCGATGATATGTTATACACTGGGACATCTATGAAGTTGGTGTCAGATTTCAAAGTGGCAATGATGAGAAGGTTTGACATGACTGATTTGGGAGAACTTCATTACTTTCTTGGGTTGGAAATACGACAGTCATGTACAGGAGTATTCTTATGTCAACAAAAGTATACTGAGGACATACTGAAGCAATTCAATATGAAGCAGTGCAAAGTTGCAGCCTCTCCCATGAACACCAACGATAGACTGCAGCTAGAAGATGGGACAGAACCAGCTGACCAACAAAGATTCAGAAGCTTAGTGGGAAGACTGATTTATCTCACTCACACTCGGCCAGATATCAGTTTCTCAGTTGGATTGGTATCCAGATTTATGCACAAGCCAAGTAAGCATCATCTAGGAGCTGCAATGAGGATCCTTCGTTACTTGGCTGGAACAACAGGCCATGGAATATGGTACAGCAGAAGTTCAGAATTTAAGCTCAGAGGGTACTCAGACAGTGATTGGGCAGGATCAAATGATGATCGAAAGAGTACTACTGGCAATATCTTTTTGGTTGGGTCAAGCTTGATTTCGTGGAGCTCAAAGAAACAACCTGTAGTTGCCTTGTCTTCCACTGAAGCTGAATATATATCAGTTACAAGCGCAGCATGTCAAGCTATATGGTTGAGAAGGATGCTGTCTGACTTAGATCAGAATCAGGAGCAAGCTACTAAGATCTTTTGTGACAACCAGTCTACCATAGCTCTCTCTAAAAATCCAGTAATGCATGGGAGAACAAAGCATGTGGAGATAAAATTTCATTTTGTTCGAGAACTGGTTTTAAATGGAGAAGTTGATGTAAAGTTCTGTTCATCTAAAGATCAACTGGCAGATCTCTTGACCAAAGCCTTAACTCCTGCTAAGCATGAATTTCTTCGACTTCAACTTGGAATTAATCCTTTTGAATCAATGGGGAGTGTTGGAGGAGTGATTCGCAAGGAAGAAGAAGATCAGACAGTTTAGCTGCAGATTTAGTGAATCTTGCACGTTTCTTTCTGTTAACATTTCTTTCTGTTAAGTAGGAGAGTTTCAATAGGAATGCATTTCCTTGTTTTAAGCAAATCAGTTGTAAACTTTTCTTATTTAAGTTCCAGTTAATCAGTAAAGAAAAGGGCAGCAGATGCAATTCAAGTTCTTTCTCTTGTATTCCATTCTCTGTTTCATTTTTATCACTCAATTCGATCCAACACCTTCGTCTCTGCTCTCTTCGCAGGCAAATGTAGCTTGAAAAGGGGGCTTTGGGTGACAGCGATTTGACAAAGAGATCGGGATTGCATTTAATTTGGGAAATCCGAAAGGGGGCTTCCCTTCTGTGTTTTATTTTAGTGGTCTGATTGATGAGGTTTGAGCTTTAGCTAGTATTTTTTATGGCAGTTCTTTTTCTTTTGCTAAAAGATCTGTGAATGAATGAATATACTCCCTTTCTTCGATAAACATGAATGAATATAATCCAGTTTGGTTGTCATATGTTTTAAACATGAACGAATATACTTCCTTTCTTCGATATATGAAGAAATGCCTTTCAGTAACTAGCCTTTTGTTTCTTTACCGTTTTGGAATTTCATGCCTATATTAACTATGAACGGCTGGTCATGCCGTTTCTAGAGCTTCGACGCATGTGTGTAGTGTGTACGGATACAATTCGTCTATAGTTTTGTGTAAGTAGAGTAATTCTATTTTTTTTTTTTATGTTACTATATTATAACGTTGGGTAAAAAGAATATTTGAGTGGAGCTTCTTTCAACCAAAGTGAAAGGTATGTATAGAAGTTGTTTTTGTCTTAAAGGCGATTTAACTGAAGCCACTATATCGATATGACATAAAATGTCCAAAAGAAAGTGATAGACTTACGACTTGACTCAATTTATTATTAATATATTGGTAATATTCTCCCACCTTCTACCTATTTTGATATACAATATTTTGTGTCAATTTATTTTAACTTAAATTAACCTAATGTAAAATAGCTTACTTTTATTTAATTTTTTTTTATGAAACCAGCTTCATTGTCAATTCATTTTAACTTAAGACAAAATGACTTACTTTTATTTTTTGTTCATGAAAAAAACTTTATTTAATAGTCAATATTATGCAAGTGTAATAATCCACTGAAAATAAAATTTATATGTAATTTTATTAAATTTTTTTATGAATTTTTATTTTTATGGACATTAAAAAGATAAAAATCCATAAAAATTTAATAATGCTATAAAGGGTTTACTTTTAATGAATTACAACACTTACATAATATTGAGTTTTAAATGAAATTAATTTTAGGTAAAAAAATGTAAAAATAAAAAACATTTTTTGTTTTGATATTTATAAATTTTAAAATTTTATGGTGCAGGAACAACAGGAGCCACACTTCAGATCCCACACTCTCCCAGAGCACCGACATTTCAAATCAAAAGAGGAAAACAGACAATAGAATGATGGCGGCAGAGACAGTATAGGTATAATGGACGACGAGATCGTGGGAGAGCCGGAGGCAAGCTAGGAGCGAGAGTTGGCAGCAAAAACAAAGTTGATATGATCAGTGGCAGCGGCAATCAGCAACGGTGGAGGATAAGATTGCAGTAGACAACAGCATGGAGGTCGGGTGGGGAACACGATTTCAACGTCCAACACGTAGCCAGATAAGACACAGATGGCGAGGGGACCACCCATCGAGGAAGTGTCGGCGGGGAGAGAAAGCAAGCAGCTGGTTTAGATGTTTGCCGACATGCATGAAAAATGAAGATGATGATTAAGGCCGAGTTCGTTTGGAATTAACTCAACCCAATTGACATGTCTTTGTCTTTTTGGGTCAGGTTACAAGCAGATCACGTTTGACCCGGTTGATTTAATTAAGACAATTAGCCTGATTGTGGCCAAAATTACATCCCTATCATGTTGAGAGGATGATTCTTCGTGAAGCCGGATTTGAATTCTTCATGAAGCCGGATTCGAACAATTAAACCAATTTGACATACCTAGCATCAGAGTTGTTGGTTGGGAGAGATGGATCTCAACGGAGGCAGATCTAGCCACGGATCTCACTAGGGTTAGGGATCGAATGGCTTAGGAGGACAATAAAATAATTTAGGAGACCACAAATAAATTTTGCTTGTTAATATATTATATTTGAGTGAAAGTACTTAGGGAAATTATTCCTTAATTTAAATAAGAAAAACAAAATAATCTATTAAATATTCTTAAATATTATAGATTTTGAAATATAACTTTCATTTAAAATTGATACTTAACTCCCAGTTTGTTTGAAATGATTGCTGTTGAATAACTCCCAGTTTGTGTGAATTGCCAATAACAAATTAAAAGTGTTTATTTATGTATAGTGAGAATTTGGAAAATTTGCTTTTTAATTAAATTTGTTTCAACTTAAACAAAGGTAACTTATTTTAGTCATTCTTTCGTGTGGTTTTTTTCTCTCTCCTAGTGAGAGCTTCTCTCTCTAAATGAGAGTTCGGCCAGGCTAGTTGATAGCCAAAGGCTTTTGCCTCCTCGGTAGTAACTCCCTGCCAGAATATTGGCCGAGGAGTCTGACGTCACCCAAGAGAGGATCTTTTCACTGACCTCGGAAGGTGCGAAGTCAAACACTATGAGCTCGAGACTTCGGTTAGCTCGTCAGGAATTCCGAGGATAACACCGTCTCCATCGAGGGGCCAAACTGACCGTCTTCGGGTAAGAAAGCCATCTCTCTGAAGCAAGGAAGAATCTCCCCGAAGGCAGAAGCCCCGAAGAGGATCTTCCCCGAACAAGAAACACCTGAACAAGGGAATCATCGGACTATGGGTATAAGTCCCGAAGAAGGTGTTCATCAAGGGAACTCCCAGAACTATGGGATAGATCCCGAAGGAGGTGCTCGCACCAAAAGAGGGATAGAATCCGAAGAGGGTGCACGCGCCGAAGGGCTACCTCGCCCAGGGGACCTCGGGAGTACGGTATGAGCATTTAAGGAGCCTCTGACATGTCACCCACAAGCCCTACACGTCACATCAGAACGGCGAACTGACACGCCGCAGCCGCCCCAGTCCTGACACAACCTGTCCGGGTCCAGGGCTAAAGGAGGCTGCAAACGGCTGCCTGTCCCCTAGGTCCAAAAGTACAGATCAAATCCGACCGAACACGTGTCATGATCTGAACGGACCAGCTACTCCTATAAATACTAGGAAATGGGACTGGGCAAAGGATGGGCATTTTCCTCCCTCTGAGAAAACACAAAACAGGCAAGACACTTGATCCCTTAGTGTTCTTCCTCCACCTTCACTCAGAAAACTGACTTGGGCGTCGGAGGGTCCTCCCCGGAAAAGCAAACCGGGGACCTCCTAACCTCTTCTTTGAGCTTTTCAGGCACACTCAGCTGGGAAACCAGAGCTCCAGGCGCTCGCCTCCTCAGGAAGTCTCTCCACCTGTCAACATGACAGCAAACGAAGATGCCTTGGGGCATCATTTGGCGCCGTCTGTGGGAAACCTACTCCCAGGTAGCTGTTGTCGAAACTCGGCGTTCGAAGGACAAAGGACTCCCGAAGTCCCCGTCCGCGCCTGAGACCCAACCAGCTACCGAACAAAGTCCCCCAGAGACTTCCTTGCCTGAAGAGGAACGCCCTCTTGTCATCACCATGGGTTTTTTAAGAGACTTTCAGAGGTCTGTTGTGGCTGAAATGACACAACAGATAGACCGAAGGTGGCCGCAACCAGCCCAGGCGCAAAAACCCACTTCGCCAGCACGACCTCGGGAGAAAAGCCCAAGGGCAACCCATCATAGCTCGGGAAGTGGGGAGCCACGGGAAGAGTCCTCGACAGATAACTTGCCCCTCGGAGCACGGCTGGCGGAAAGAGCGAGGTCTGAACGACCCGAAGTCCTGTCCAGAAGAAGCTTGTCGCCAGAGGCAAGGTCCCCCTCACCTCGGTACCGAAGTTGCTCCCCGAAGAGACGGCAACAGTCCTTTTACCCAAGAACCTCCAAGCACCAGGAAGAGGAGCCCAGTGCCACGCTCCTCCTGGAGAAAGTCTTGGCAAGACTGGAGAGAGAGGAACAGCAGGTGGCACGCAAGCCTGTTTGGGCCAGGCTAACTGAAACCGTCTCTGGAGATGAAACTCCTTTCGCCCGAACAGTGGTCGAGGCGGCCATGCCAAGTGACTTCAGGCTACCTCGGCTAGAGACCTATGAGGGTCGGACTGATCCCCAGGCCCACCTAACAAAGTACAAACGCAGCATGGTGCTACACGGGGCTGATGATGCTACACTCTGCAAGTGCTTTGAAGTCACCCTCGCAGGACCAGCAACTGCCTGGTACAATTCCCTGCCTCCCGGAAACATCAGGGGGTTCCAGGAGCTGTCCACAGCGTTCACCCAACAGTTCATTGGGAGCAAGCCGACGGCAAAGATGCCCGTCCAAATGTTTGATATAGCACAAAGAAATGGGGAGACCATCCGCGACTATGTCGAGAGGTTCAACAGAGAGGCCCTCAGTGTTCCGGACTTTCGTCCCGAAATCCGCATCCTCGCCATGACGAGGGGCCTTCGGAGGGATTCGAACTTGTTTTATGAATTCTCCAAAGATCCCCCGGACACGCTTGGAGAATTCTACCGAAGGGCTGAACAACATATGACAGAAAAAGAAGGAAGTAGTAAGCTCCGGATGTGCATCGACTTCAGAAATTTGAACGATGCTTGCCCGAAAGATTCATATCCTCTTCCGCCAATAGACCAACTGGTAGACTCAACTGCCGAGTACGGGCTCCTAAGTTTCCTGGACGCTTTCAGTGGCTACCATCAGATAAGGATGGACCCCGAAGATGAAGAGAAGACTGCCTTCATCACCGAGGGAGGAACATATTGCTATATCAGGATGCCCTTCGGGCTCAAGAATGCAGGAGCCACCTACCAGAGGCTGATGAACAAGGTCTTCAAAGACCAAATGGGGAGGAACATGGAGGTGTATGTTGATGATATGATAGTCAAGAGCAAACTGCCTGGCTACCACGTTGCAGATTTAGAGGAAACCTTCCAAAAACTCAGAGCCTTCGGGATTCGCCTTAATCCTGAGAAGTGCATCTTCGGGGTGACCACGGGAAAGTTCCTTGGGTACATGGTATCCGAAAGAGGCATCGATGCTAACCCCGAGAAGATTAAGGCTTTGCTTGAATTCCGAACTCCCACCACATTCAAAGACGTGCAGAGACTCACCGGAAGAATAGCCTCTCTGAGCAGGTTTATTTCCAGGTACGGAGATAAGTGTCGACCCTTCTTCAAAGTCCTCACAAAGGCAGCAAAGATGGAAGGCGACCTCGGAAGGAATGGTCACCCTTGGGATGAAGATTGCCAAAAAGCCTGGGAAGAACTCAAAGTCTACTTGGCCAGCTTGCCGACTCTGCGGCAACCTCGGGAGGGAGAGCCCCTCGTACTATACCTCGCCGTCACAGAAAAAGCTGTGAGCTCGGTCCTCGTGAAAGAAGAAGGGCCAAAGCAATGGCCGGTCTACTATGTCAGCAAGTCCCTGCATGGTGCCGAAGTCAGGTACCCTTTGCTTCAAAAAGCTATATATGCCTTAGTGCTTGCAGGGAGAAGGCTGCGGCCATACTTTCAGGCTCACCCCATTATTGTCCGAAGTACCCTGCCTCTACGGGATGTTATGAGGAAAGTTGATCACTCGGGAAGGCTTTTCAAGTGGTGTATAGAGCTTGGCGAACACGACATCACGTATGAACCCCGGAAAGCTATAAAAGCTCAAGCTTTGGCAGACTTCATCGCCGAAGTACCAAACACCGAGGAGGGACATTCGTTTTCGGGCGAAGACGAGCCAGAATGGATGTTATACGTTGACAGGGCCTCAGGATTCGAACACCAGGGAGCTGGAGTGATTATCAGAGGCCCCGAAGCCTAGAAGTAATGAAGGCCATCAAGTTCAGTTTCAACGCCACCAACAATATGGCCGAGTATGAGGCCTTCATAGCAGGATTACGCCTGGCCAGAAAAATTGGCGTGAGAAACTTGAAAGCCCATAGTTCGGCCAGGCTAGTTGATAGCCAAAGGCTATTGCCTCCTCGGTAGTAACTCCCTGCCAGAATATTGGCCGAGGAGTCTGATGTCACCCAAGAGAGGATCTTTTCACTGACCTCGGAAGGTGCGAAGTCAAACACTATGAGCTCGAGACTTCGGTTAGCTCGTCAGGAATTCCGAGGATAACACCGTCTCCATCGAGGGGCCAAACTGACCGTCTTCGGGTAAGAAAGCCATCTCTCTGAAAGCAAGGAAGAATCTCCCCGAAGGCAGAAGCCCCGAAGAGGATCTTCCCCGAACAAGAAACACCTGAACAAGGGAATCACCGAACTATGGGTGTGAAGTCCCGAAGAAGGTGTTCATCAAGGGAACTCCCAGAACTATGGGATAGATCCCGAAGGAGGTGCTCGCACCGAAGGACGGATAGAATCCGAAGAGGGTGCACGCACCGAAGGGCGACCTCGCCCAGGGGACCTCGGGAGTACGGTATGAGCATTTAAGGAGCCTCTGACATGTCGCCCACAAGCCCTACACGTCACATCAGAACGGCGAACTGACACGCCGCAGCCGCCCCAGTCCTGACACAACCTGTCCGGGTCCAGGGCTAAAGGAGGCTGCAAACGGCTGCCTGTCCCCTAGGTCCAAAAGTACAGATCAAATCCGAGCCGAACACGTGTCATGATCTGAACGGACCATCTACTCCTATAAATGCTAGGAAATGGGACTGGGCAAAGGATGGGCATTTTCCTCCCTCTGAGAAAAACACAAAAAACAGGCAAGACACTTGATCCCTTAGTGTTCTTCCTCCACTTTCACTCAGAAAACTGACTTGGGCATCGGAGGGTCCTCCCCGGAAAAGCAAACCGGGGACCTCCTAACCTCTTCTTTGAGGTTTTCAGGCACACTCAGCTGGGAAACCAGAGCTCCAGGCGCTCGCCTCCTCAGGAAGTCTCTCCACCTGTCAATATGACAGCAAACGAAGATGCTTTGGGGCATCACTAGTATAGTCTTGGATCATTAATTCACAAAAACTTATTGTTCTTTGTTGATTGCGCTCGGTCAGCTTATTCGGGGAGAACACGATTCGCGTACAAAGGCCGCAATCTTCTGTTCACCAGCACATCTGGTTGATACAGGAGGCCGCAATCATCCTTTCACCAGCTGCATAGCTCGGACTGGAGATTTGGTTGACGAAACAGTGAAGGATTGGAGGATCTTGGGGCGAATCAAGTTGATCTTGGAGGTTGAAATTGGGGCCAGTAGATAGGGGCTATCGTCCGATTGATTTCCTGAAATTCATTTCTTGCATTAGTCTTGCATCAATTCTTGCATCATTCTCGTGTTTCTTATTCTTGGATTATGGCGGACAATTGAAGTGGTTTGTATTATTGCTTTAGTGTTGTAACAGATTTGTGTTTTGGTTGCAGTAAATTGGCAAGATGGAAGCGACATCAGAAGGTGATGCTTTCCCCAATCAAGAGTCGGAGGAGTTGGAGGAAATAGTCTTGGATCTTCAACCTGATCTGGAAACAGCTGACCAGGTTATATCTCTTGTTGGGAAGATTATATCGGAGAAGAAGTTGAATTAGAGAGGTATTATGAATATATTGCTGAAAATTTGGAAGAACTATGGAGTACATGCGATTACTTTTCTGGATGAAAAAACGGTGCATTGTGTGTTTATAAAATGGGAGATGATTGATTGTGTGATGGAAGAGGGGCCATGGAATATAATGGGGTGTATTTTATCTCTTCAGAAATGGCTGCCAACATAGTCTCTGCAGGATTTGTGTTTCACAGAAGTGCCATTTTGGGTCCAAATCCATGGATTGGCTCTTAATCTGATGACCAAGTCGAATGGGTGGGTAATTGGAAAACAGTTTGGCCAGGTGATGATGGTTGAGGACCCAGGAAATATAGGGGAATTCTGTAAAGGATATCTGAGGATTAGGATAAAGATGAATATCACGGAGCCTATTAAAGCAGGATTTTGGCAGAAAAAGTTTGTAGGGTGCAGGAAGTGGATAGCAGCGCGTTATGAAAGACTGGGGGACCTCTGTTATACATGTGGTAGGCTGGGGCACACTGACATTAACTGTAGGGTGGCTTCTCAACCTGTTATGATGAGCACAGGTCAACAGACGTATGGTCCCTGGTTAAGAGCTCCCACGCCAAGAGGAAATGAGGATCTGGCCAAAACTCTTCCTCCAAGGCCGGACCACGTAAGGCCTAGAACCTTAGTAAGTTCAAATATGCATAAAAAAGCCAATGAGGGCTTATCGGCTGAATCCCCAATTAGCTAGGATTCCCAACAGTTGATTAGAAGTGTGTCTGAAGTATGCCAGGCCAGCATTCTGAGTAAACCAGTAAAAGGTGTTGATCTGAATCATCAATGTCAATCCCCTGATACAACAGGAGAATCTGATACTACTGGGGCACAGGAGGATGAGTCCAATGAGGGTATGTCACAAAGAGGGGGTAGGAAAAGAGGTAGGCCGCCTAAAAGGAAAACAGCTGAAATAGAAAATTTAGTTGAGGAAAGTACTGGAAAGAAGAAAACTCGAGAGAACAACACATCTGAATATGGGTCTGGTAGCTGCCCTTCAGCCACACGGGTGCCATGATCGTTATGAGCTGGAACTGCCAGGGGATAGGGCCAACCCTAACAGTTCAGTACCTGGATTGGCTCTTAAGGAAATACAATCCTCAGATATGCTTTTTAATGGAGACAAGGAATAAGAAGGAGACGCTGGAAATGGTAAGAAAGAAGAGCAAGTTCAAAAATACTTGCTATGTTGATCCTATTGGCATGTCTGGAGGGCTAGCTCTTTGGTGGAATGATAATGTTCATATTTGCATTGGGATGAGGTCAAGGAACTTTATGCATACAATAGTAACAGATGATAAGAGCAATACCAGTCACATTACCTGGGTGTATGCAGATCCAAAATTCTCTGACAGGAAGAGAAACTGGGATGACCTCAAAAAATTAGCTGCTAGAAATAAATTGCCCTGGCTGTGTATTGGGGACTGGAATGACATAGCTGCCCAAGATGAGAAAATTGGTGGTAGGCTTAAAGCTCAGGAGCAGATTCTGGAATTCCAGGATTTGATGCTTAAAACCCAACTTCAGGATGTTGGCTTTCAAGGACAGAAGTACACCTGGTCAAATGGCAGGAAGGATGGGGTTGTTCAAGAGAGGCTTGATAGAGCTT